>JAAWXA010000104.1:144527-155426 GCA_038090715.1 Florisuga fusca
GGGGGGCGTGTCTCCACCTGCGCTTATCCTTGTCTCCTTCGAGATGCCACTCCCGCTGCACACACCTTTATTCACTGTAAAATAGTCTTGAGGCAAAGAAATTGATTCCAGTCAGTGGAATCTTACAAGGATATAGGCCCAGTGTAAGGGAGCTGGCATTCCAGGAGCTCAAAGACCCTGTACTGTAGAAGTACATTCAGACATTGGAATGGGCTGCCCCGGGAAGTAGTGGATTCTCCGTCCCTGGAGATATTTAAAAAGAGACTGGATGTGGCACTCAGTGCCATGGTCTAGTAACTGCAGCGTAGTTACTACGTAGCGGATCAAGGGTTGGACTTGATGATCTCTGAGGTCCCTTCCAACCCATCCGATTCTATGATAAGATTTAGCATTGAACATGAAGGAACTAGTTGTGGTAGTCTGGTCTATCAATCCTGCATTTTAATTGTTAGGAGCCCTTTATTTCTATGGATGGCAGCTGGAGCATGTTAGCTTAAGAAATGGGCTTGATGCCCTACTCATCTTGTGGTAGACATGTTGCTGTTACCTAATTTGCACGAAATATTTTTTTGTACATTTAATACATTACACAGGAGGAATAGAGGTCAGGCTTTCCTGTTGCCTTCGGTTGGAAGGCAAGGCGGCCTGCTTCAAGTGTGACACGGCAGTCACGTGCAGACCGCTCGGACTAAGAGCACACAGACATCAATGTGATGGATGGCAAATGGCGATTTATTGGGGGTTACACAGGTTTAAATAGCCTAAGGCGTGCAATGTCACTTCCGTCTGCATTCCACTGGCCGTTGGCTACTAGGAGGGGAGGGGGCTTGGCTTGTCTTTCCGTACAGCGTGAGATCTTCCGGTCACCAGGCCCTCTCTACCTACATTTCCCCCCTCCTCATGCATAACTGAATTAGCTATTATATCTAAATTAAAACTTAAGCTTAATTAAACTCACTGTAGGTATCGGCAATCCAGGAGCAATCATGGACGAGATCAGTGTTACAAATTACTGCATCTAAGCCCAAAGAGGTGACTAGTCTCTTTAGCCTTCAGCAGGTAACTTCTTCCAGTGTCAGTGTCGGAGTAAAGTCCGAGACCATACACCAGGGGCAGTTTGATGTGATGTCACAGGATTACCGATATCTGCAGTTACCTTGATTCATGAAACATAAACTCAAACTAGAACATGTGCGTAACCAAACTAGGTAAAATACAACAATTGTAAATCCAATTCTTATTCTTATTTTATATATTATAACAATCTTAAAAATTCAAAATATATGTTAAGAAACCCGAATAAAAACACAAGGCACTGTGAACTGTTGGGGTTAAAAACCTTTGCAGTGCAAATCCCCAAGCAAACACAGCACAAACAACAAAACATGCAAAACCTAGGAACATTAGAATGCCCTTTTGAGACAACCTGAAAACTACTTGGTTAATGAACCAAACAGATTGCTAATCAAGTGTGAATCAACTTTGCATTCTGAAACCGAGCTCTGTGTAATACTAGGAAGGTCTGGCGTCCACTAGTGCGGAGGGCCAAGGGAGGGACAGGAGAGACTTATCCGACAGAATCTTTGTCGGGGGGCCCCTATAAGCGTCTCCAAGTCCCACTGGCTCATAGCAAGATGGAGTCCTAGGTCCTTCTTAGCTGCCAAATTTAGAATGTAACTAAGGCCTGAGATTCCAACATTCAGTCACTACATTCATAACGGGCGAAGTCTCGAGGCAGTGTCAACATAAGCTAAAAATGTCAAAACACAGTAATTCTAAAAAAAAATTCTATACTTATCGTTATTATGTTTTTTATAAAAATCTTATACTTAAAATCACGTACTTAAAGTAGTTGCTGATGTTCTACTTAACAGAATGTCAGCCTTCTCTAGCCCGCTCTTGACAAACGACACGAGCTTATTCAGGACGCAGGGTCCAAAGATCAATGTCATCATGTTCATTGTGATTGGCCCGCTAGACGGTGTTACAAGCCCAAAGAGTAAAATTACGCATAACATCACAGCCCCCCTTCTGTGGTGGCTGTTCTGACACTGTTTGGAATCTGCTGGTGCGGAGGCCTCAGGTGTGGTCAGGTTGTTTGTTGACTCATCGTCCTTACTTGCCACCTGGATGTATGGGTTACCGGGGCGTCCGATGGACTGGTCCTGTGGACAATAACTCACACTTTTCATTAGTTTTGTGCTGAAGATCTGGCTTAATTTTTTTTTTTTTTTTTTTTTTTTTTTTTTTTTTTTTTTTTTTTTTTTTTGTGGCGTGGACATTCTCGCAGACCATGCCCATCTCCGAGGTTTGCCCTCGCTGGCCGGCGCCGCCCCCCTTCTCCTGTTCACATTCCTTTTTGCACTCCTCCCTCTCGCCTTTGTGCGCGCCCACCGGTTCAGGCGCTTCCGCCCTGCTCCCGCCGGAGGCACCCTCACCCCGCCTCTTCCCGAGCCGGTCGGCGCCATTTTCAAATACATATGGGGGCGGCTGAGGCCATGCGGTCTCGGATTCCGATCTTTCCGCAGCCTCCCTAGCCTCGTCGGCCAGTCCCTCCCAGAAAGATTTTGCCGAATCCTGGCCCTCGGTAGGTGGGTCAGGGTTCGGGGATCTGGAGGGTGAATCGTCCTCCCGCTGATCTTTAGGCTCGGCAAAATCGCCTGCGCCCGGGTGGTGCGGAGTTTGTGTGGCAGCCCCGACCCCCAGTTTCGGGGTGGCCTGCAAACACTTCCTGGCGGCCTTCCAGGTTTCCTGCTCTTGGATGGCCTTTCGCAAGGCTTGCTCGACCTTTCCCCAATTTTTAAGGTTTTTTGCCCTGCCCGTGGATTTTGCTTCCTCGGCAAGCACCACAGTACATCGACCCCACGTGTCCGGGTGGAAAATACACACCGGCTGATCTATAATCCCAAGTTCCAACAACTTTGCTACTACGAAAGTAAAATCTTTCGGTTTGCAATCAATCCCCCACTGCTTACGCAACAACGATATGACCTTGGCAAGGGCTTCAATGCTTCCTTGTCGGTCCGGGAGCGTCCTCCCCGCCAGCTCAGTCCCGCCGCGCTGGCCGTCGATCACTCAAATCCAGGCGAGATTCCTGGGTTTCGGCACCAATTGTTGCCTTCGGTTGGAAGGCAAGGCGGCCTGGTTCAAGTGCGATACGGCGGTCACGTGCAGACCGCTCGGACTAAGAGCACACAGACATCAATGTGATGGATGGCAAATGGCGATTTATTGGGGGTTACACAGGTTTAAATAGCCTAAGGCGTGCAATGTCACTTCCGTCTGCATTCCACTGGCCGTTGGCTACTAGGAGGGGAGGGGGCTTGGCTTGTCTTTCCGTACAGCGCGAGATCTTCTGGTCGCCAGGCCCTCTCTACCTACACTTTCCCACCCTTGGAGGGGGAAAGAGACAAAAAAGCAAAATCCTGCTTAGTCAGAAGGGTTGTACTGCAAATGTCCAGTGACAGGAAAAGGGACATCGGTCACAAACTGGAACACAGGAGGTTCCTGACCAGGCAGGGAGGGAGTAAGGTGCACTTCTGAACTGTGTGTTTTCTTAAAGGCTATGTGAAAATATTAATATTTGCCTTATGAACAAACACAGTTCAAAACAAAGAAAAACTTTGGTGAAGAAAAGCACCAAACTCCTGTGGGCTGGTGTGAGTGGCTCGTCTGTGTGAATTTACAGTGTCCTGAGTTGCATCAGTGTGTCAGGTTCCTTTACATTTAGATTATTTGTATGCGTAGGTTTTGATAATAGGGTGAGCTTAAAACCAAAATGAAATAAATGAAATAAACAACAAAAAAAATCTCTAGGAACAAAACACTGGAAATTTACAGAGTTTTCTAAGTTTAAATGCCTTATATTTAACAATCATAATTTATGATTAACTTGTAGATATTGTGGGGTCTTAATTGCTTTTTAAATTGTCTGTTACATTTTTAATTTTAGTTTATTCATTTAGAAATTAATACTATTTATTATTTCTATTACCTCATTTTTGCGTTGTTCCTGGTAATGGAATGCTTTGTATGCATCGGTACTTTAAAAAAAATTAAACTTGGGATGTGGGGGTAATTATTTTCTTGTGAAAACAAAACAAAATAAAAACCAGACAAATAAACAAACAAAAACAAAAAAACCAAGAAAAAAAAAAACAGGGTTTGTCATTACAAACTGTATTACTGCAGTTCTGTTACCTTGGATACATTCCATAAAAATGCAAACCTTTGACCAGTTCTGGCCAGCTTCAGCTCCAGTTGAGCTTTGGTAGCTCAAAGTATTTTCTCCCTACATTCCTTTTGGAATATTCCTGCAAAGAGTGGAGACAGTTTAACTTCTATGAACATGTGTGTATGCAAGCCTGGATGGGGTTCTGCCAGCACAAATTTGATTCCACCAGCTCTCTCTTTGCAAGGAATAGTTAATATTCACTAAAGCGAGGTCAGGGGCCAGGTGCCTGGTGAGTGGTGAATCCATAAGACTCATTTCATTCTCACTCTTTTTCTTCCATTCTCCCATGTTTCTGCATGTGTCAGAGTAGCTTAATATTTTAGAGGTGAATATAGGATGGGGCAGGAGGAGGCTGTTCCCAAGAGAAGCAAAGGAAACTTCTGGTGTTGGCCAAACTATTTTAAAGACCAAGACCTGCATAAGCCAGCGGGAATTGCTCAGATATGTGCTATTTCTTCCCTTCTGCCCCAAAGAAGTAATGGACACAAATGTTGTGGTCCAGGTTTGTACTGAGGTCGCTGCAGAAAAGCCCACAATGCTCTCCAAGGTATTCATACAGCTGATTTATTCCCGAGTCCTTGTTCTCCTGGTACTGTTGGTCAAGGTGCCAACGGGATACAAACAGATCTGCTCTGGCTGTTCTGCAAGCACTGAATGTTGAGTGATGGAGCAACTGTGGCTTTCATGGTGGGTCAGGATACACCATACAACAGTATCCAGGGAAAAGGCTGATGAGCCATCCCTGCAGAGATCCTCCAGTTTCTCCTGTGCGGCCAGGCTGCAGGAGCAGTGGACAGGACCTAGGGGAGTCCTTTCACCCTGCTAAACCCATACCACTTTTCTGGCTCCTCTTCCTCACTCCTTCACTGATTCCCACTCCATAAACCAGATTGTGCTGAGGATTTGATGCCTCTGGGATTACATCCATATGAGATGTAGTTTCCCTTTCTGTTATTTCTTAGGTGCTGTAATGTCTTTGAGCCTATAGCTCTGCAAAAGCTACACAGGAACAGAAGGTGTAAACGGGGCAATATCCTGAAACCAGGATTTCATAAACTGAAAAGTGGTTCTGCAAACATGGTTTCTTCTTCTGCTGATGTGCTCCCCAGCACAGACACAGCTCAGCAGAGGGAAAGTCTCACATTTAATCATAGAATCATAGAATCATAGAATATGCCAAGTTGGAAAGGACCCATCAGGATCATCAAGTCCAACTCTGGTCCCTGTGTAGGGCACCCTCAGGCTCATATCATGTGCCTGAGAGCATCATCCAAATACTTCTTGAACTCAGGCAGGCTTGGCGCTGTGACCACTTCCCTGGGGAGCTTGTTCCATTGCTCATCCGCCCTCTGGGTGAAAAACGTTTTCCTAATATCTGACCTAAACCTCCCTAAACCTCCCCTGATTCAGCTTCCTACCATTTCCCCGAGTCCTGTCTTCAGTCACAGGAGTGAAGAAATTGGTGCCGGTCCCATCTCTTCTCCTCATGAGGAAGCCATAGACTGCAATGAGGTCTCCCCTCTGCCTCTTTTCTCCAGACTGACCAACCGAAGTGACCTCAGATGCTCTTCACAAATCATTCTTTCCAGACCCTTCACCACCCTTGCTGCTCTCCTATGGATGCTGTCCAAAAGGCTGACATCTTTTTTATACTGCAGAGCCCAAAACTGCACACAGTACTTGAGGTGAGGCTGCACGAGTGTGGAGTAGAGTGGGAAAATCCCCTCCCTTGACTGGTTGGCAAC
The DNA here is from genome assembly GCA_038090715.1 of Florisuga fusca. Lineage (NCBI taxonomy): Eukaryota > Metazoa > Chordata > Aves > Apodiformes > Trochilidae > Florisuga > Florisuga fusca. Next base: position 150,507 of record JAAWXA010000104.1, read on the forward strand.
GCTGTTCTTAATGCACCTCAGGACAGAGTTGGCCCTCCTGGCTGCCAGGGCACACTGCTGGCTCATATTCAGCCTGCCATCAACCAGGACCCCTAGGTCCCTCTCTGCCACACTACTGTCCAGCCACTCGTCCCCTAGTCTGTTGGTGACTGCCCATCTCTCTAACCTGTCGAGGCCTCTCTGCAGGGCCTGCCTTCCTTGAAGGAGTCGACCGCTCCTCCCAATTTTGTGTCATCTGCAAACTTGCTTAAAATTCCTTTGAGCCCTGCGTCCGAGTCATTGATGAAGATGTTGAAGAGGACTGCGCCAAGGACGGAGCCCTGAGGGATCCCACTAGTGACCAGTCGCCAGCATGATGTTACCCCATTCACTGTCATTCTTTGTGCTCAACCTGTGAGCCAGTGTCCTGGTTTGGGCCAGGATAAAGGTAATTTTCTGTCTTGCACTTTTGCTTTCAGCTAAGTTTCTTGTAAGTAGTTGCACTTGCTGAAATTAACAGAAGTTTCTCAGACAGTGTCTGCTTCTAGGACTGATAACACTGGATGTTTATAGTTACTGCTAGAAACTGGTATGCAAAGCCAAGGACATTACTTGCTTCAGAGGAAAACATTTTACCCTGCAGAAGGAGTAAAGAGGTCCCACCTGAACCCCTCCTCTGGGGAGGCCCGAGACAAGATAGATGCCAGAACTGACCAAAGTATTCCATCCCATACACGTCATACTCAGTATAAATTTGAGGGATCACGAGGGTCGACACCTTTTCCTTTTTTCCCCTTTCTTTCCCTTCCTGCTTCTCGTCCTGTCCTTCCTTCACCGGGTTTCCCTGTGTGCTTCGGCATCCTGGGAGGATTCCGTCCGTTCGTCTGCCTGTGGTCCTGATCTGTGCCAGCCTGAATCTGTGTGTGTTCCTGCCTCCAGCTCCCGACTGCTCCTGACCCCAGGGTCCAGCCTGAACTTTCCCAGGGCTGCCCTGCAGCCTCCGTGGTGACGTGAGAGTTATTGGGGAAAGGGGGGAGGAACGTGGGATCAATCTTTTCCTGTATATTTGTATATTTGTATATATTTAGTAATTTTTCCTATTTATCATTCCTGTTTCATTAAAGTTGTGTAGTTTAGTTTCCAACCCATAAGTCTCTTTCCCTTATTCTCTCTCCTTTCCTTATCAGGGAGGAGAGGGGGATTAATATAAAAATCTGTTACTCGGTTTAATTGCCGGGCCAGTGTCAAACCGTGACAGATTTATTGGCGCCCAACGTGGGGCCCGAGCTAATTGTCTCGAGTCCAATTTAAATTTTGATTAATTATCATGAATAATTCAAATTCCAACTCCAGTGGGAGCATGGCTTTGCTGAGCTGGAATCAGACCTTTTTCTTTGGAAATTTCACAGGGTTGGAAATTAAACAAATTGTGCCGTACCTTTGGATTTCAGGATATGTGATATGTGTTTTTGCAGCTGGGATTTGTGCTACTTTGTGGTATATTTTTCGTAAGAAATGCTTAAGAACCATCGTTCCAATATGCTCCTCAATGCTGATGTATGTTATGGTGCATGGTGCAGTAGTGTTTCGTACAGAGATAAAAAACTTGGTTGGTAATTACTCTTCCAGTTTTAGTTTGTATTTGGAAAATTTTACCACTCCATCATCTTTTGGGCTGACTCCACCAGATTTTAGTAACAATAGTATTTCATTTCTCAATCTTCTGGTGGGTGTTGTTAACTTTTCTCATATACTGGTGAAAAGTAAAACAAAAACCATAGTCATGAGAATGACTGTGCCTTTGCGGAGGCCAAGAGTTGCTGTTCGGAGCGCGAGGGCTGCTCCTTGTACAGAGAGCAACCCCCCTTCTTCCTCCACAGCCGCTTCTCGCCCCCCCTCACACAAGGGCACAACTCAGACACGGCCGGGCGAGCGTTGCCAGCCTATCTGCTACAGCTGCAGCTGCTGCCTCTGCCCCCACAGACACTGCTGATGCTCAGAAAGCCAGCCCTGCTGCTGGTACTGCTGCAGACACCACAGCCTCTCCCCCACAGCCCACAGAGTTACTTGTTGACCCTGTAACTAGGAGAAAAGGAAAACAATTGGAATCAGAATTCAACCTTAACCCTTCAAAGTCTGAAGAGGACGACCAGGTGATAGAGGAAATAGAGGATACTGACTCTCCTCCTAAAGCACCTAGGGCATCTAGAGCAGAGTCAGATGACAATGACTCAGACCTAGACTTTGATCAGCCCTATTCCATGAGGGACTTGCGTACTCTGAGAAAAGACTTTAGCCGTTTTTCAGGTGAACCACTGCTCACTTGGTTACTCCGATGCTGGAGTGATGGGGCTGCTACCATAACATTAACTCAGAACGAAGCCAGGCAGTTAGGACCCCTGGCCAAAGATGCAGGTATTGATCGGGCATTTGGGGAAAACAGTAGACCCACTAGCCTATGGAGACGACTTTTGTCAGCTGTAAGGAAGAGACATCCCTACAAAGATGAAATAGACTGCCCAAAGATTAAAGCAGCCACACTTGAAAAAGCTATCAGGTATCTGGAAGAATTGGCTGTGCGAGATATGATTTATACTGATGAAAACATTGAAGATCCTTATCACATGCCATGCCATAAACCTATGTTGCGAAGGTTTGTTTATGCTGCACCACCACCTTTTAACCATACACTATCAGTAATGCTATTTGTTCCTGGAGAGACGAATGTAACTGTGGGTGAGATGATTAAAACAGCACGAGAATATGAGGAAGCTGTTGTGGCCCCTCGTCGGGCCTGGGTCTCATCTGTAAAGGGAACAGATGGGATCTGTAAAGCTGAGAAACTGCATTCACCCCCTCCTCCTCAGAGAGGAGAAGCACCCCGCATTGCAGCCATTAAAAGGAGACGCCCTCCTGCGAGACAGAATCGAGGGAAACAAAATTCAGTAAGAGGAATCCTATGGGCAATCCTGTGTGAGCATGGAGAGGACATGAAAAAGTGGGATCAGAAACCTACTTCTGTCCTACTGGACCAAGTAGTTAAATTGCTGAGTAAGACAAACACAAAAGGAGGTCCTTTTAAAAAGAAGTCTGCTCAGGTCTCCATTGTGCAGTTACCTGATCCAAATATGCTGGTAACTCAAGATCCCTGTACATCAGGTGTGAGTACTGGAGATGCAAACACCAGTAATGCACAACCTGACAATGTTGTAAGTGCTGAAGCTTAGAGGTGCCCTGCCTCCAGCCAGGTGGAGGAGAGGGACAACCGAATTTATTGGATTGTGTGGATTCGATGGCCTGGCACATTAGAGCCACAAAAGTATAAAGCCTTGGTGGACACTGGTGCACAGTGCACCCTAATGCCATCGAATCAAAAAGGAACAGAATCCGTCACTATTTCTGGAGTGACAGGGGGATCTAAAGAACTGAGTATTGTGAAGGCTGATGTAAGCCTCACTGGAATGAAGTGGCATAAACACCCTATAGTGACTGGTCCAGATGCTCCGTGCATCCTTGGCATAGACTACCTCAAGGGAGGTGACTTCAAGGACCCAAAAGGGTACCGGTGGTCCTTTGGTATTGCAGCCATAAAGACTGAGAATGAAGGATGGTTGCATGCTTTGGTTGGCCTTTCAGATAAATCCTTTGTGGTAGGATTGCTGAAAACTTTAAAACAGCTGGTGCCAATTGCTACTTCTATAGTGCATCGAAAACAATATCGCATCAACAGAGATGCTGTGATCCCCATTCACAAACTGATCAGACAACTAGAGAGTCAAGGAGTGATCAGCAAGACTCACTCACCCTTCAATAGTCCTGTATGGCCAGTGCGAAAGCCTAATGGAGAATGGAGACTGACAGTGGACTATCGTGCCTTAAATGAGGTTACACCACCACTAAGTGCTGCTGTGCCGGACATGTTAGAACTTCAGTATGAGCTGGAGTCAAAGGCAGCCAAGTGGTATGCTACTATTGACATTGCTAATGCATTTTTTGCTATTCCCATAGCACCAGAGTGCAGGCCACAGTTTGCTTTCACCTGGAGAGGTGTCCAGTACACTTGGAATCGACTGCCCCAGGGGTGGAAACACAGTCCTACCATCTGCCATGGACTGATCCATGAGACCTTGGAAAAGGGTGGAGCTCCAGAACATCTACAGTACATCGATGACATCATTGTGTGGGGTGACACAGCAAAAGAAGTCTACGAGAAAGGTAAGAAGATAATTGAAATCCTTCTAGAAGCTGGTTTTGCTATTAAAAGAAGCAAGGTCAAGGGACCTGTGCAAGAGATACAGTTTCTAAGGGTTAAGTGGCAAGATGGACGTCGCCACGTCCCAATGGATGTGATTAACAAAATAACAGCTATGGCCCCACCAACTACCAAAAAGGAAACTCAGTCCTTCTTAGGAACTGTTGGTATATGAGCAGGAATGCATATTCCTGCTTATAATCAGATTGTGAAACCTCTCTACGAGGTTACCCGAAAAAGAAAGACTTTAAATGGGGCTCAGAACAACAAGCTGCTTTTGAAAGTATTAAACAGGAGATTGTGCAGGCAATGGCCCTTGGACCAATTCGAACAGGGCCAGACATTAAAAATGTTCTCTACACCGGAGACGGAGTTGATGGTCCTACATGGAGCCTCTGGCAGAAAGCTCCAGGAGAAACTCGAGGTAGACCTCTAGGTTTTTGGGGACGAAACTACAAAGGCTCCAAAGCCAACTACACAGCTACTGAAAAAGAGATATTGGCCGCATACGAAGGAGTTAGAGCTGCTTCAGAAGTGATTGGTACTGAAGCACAGCTCCTCCTGGTGCCACGATTACCTGTACTGGGTTTTATGTACACAGGTAGAGAATCTTCCCATCATGCTACTGATGCTACATGGAGTAAATGGATTGCTTTACTCTCACAGAGAGCTAGGATAGGAAGACTTGA
>JAAWXA010000105.1:30817-43360 GCA_038090715.1 Florisuga fusca
GTGTATAAGAGACGGTCTGTGTGGCACAGGGGTCAGTCTGGGGGTCCACGTGAGGCTGGAGTCGGGTCAGGAGCTGGGGTCCAGAGATCCGAGCGGGGCCGGGGGTCGGGTAGGGTTCCGTGTGGGGCCCCGGCGTGGCTGACGGCCCCGTGCAGGAGCGGGTGGCGGAGCTGGAGCGGGAGATCTGTGCAGCGGAGGCGGAGATGTGCCGGTGCCTGCGGGAGTACCCGGCGCTGCTGCGGCTGCGGATGGCGCTGGAGGCTGAGATCGCCGCGTACCGGTATGCGGGGGGAGGGGGGAACACAGGGACCGGGAGTGCACAGGGGCCGCGGGGCCCAGCCCGGGCCTGTCTCTTGCAGGGAGATGCTGGAGGGTGAAGAGCTGCGCCTGGGGTGCCTGGCCCCGCCGTGACGGCACCCCCTGCCACACTGAGGGACCCCGGCAAAACCCCCAGATCCTCGGAATCCTCAGGGTCTCCTGAGCCCCTGCGCACCCACCCATTGGACCCTCTGGACCCCTCTGGACTCCCGCGGTCACAGTCCTTCTAGCTCTTCCCCGGACTCCCCAGACTGCTGCCCCGGGAGACCCCGGCCCCCCAAGAGGACAGCGCCTGTGGGGCCCCACACTCTCACCAGCCTCTCCGGAGCAGCCCTGGACTGGGGACCCGGGCCCAGCCCGCGTGGGAGCACCTCAATAAAGCCCCGTGGCACCACCTGGAGCTCATCTGTGGTGGGGGGCAGCAACCCTTGGGGCAGCTCTGTGCCATGGTCTCCATGGGAGCCTGGGCTGTGACCCAAGGGGGCTGTCTGGCCTTGGCTCCCTCTCATCCCTGCGCTAGGTGGGGCAGATGGACAGTCCCGGCCACTGACCCATGGTGGAGGGGACTGTGCCCTTGTGGGGGCTGAGATTTCCCAGTGCTGGCAAGTGTTCCTTGACCACCCACATTGTGGCCATGTCCTGCCCCAGGGCTGTCACCTTTGGGGTCAGGCAGGGACTAGGGGTGCTGCCCCCCAGGCTTTCCCCTGTGAGGAAGGGGTCAACTGGGGCATCTTGAGCACCCCTATCATCCTCCCAGCAACTGGCAGGTATCTGTAGTGGTAAAGGGGCATCTTTACTGGAGGGAAAAAGCCTTTTCTGAACCACACAAGAAACTAGGAGTGTGGGTGTGGGGTGCTGGCGGCTGCCACAACCAGGGGATGCCCCCAGCCCCATCCATCCCCCTCCTCACGAGGGGTGGGGGACAAGGGAGTGTCCATATGGGCTCAGGGATGGCACTGGTGAGTGGCCTTGATGTCCTGCCAGGATGTCCAGGGGCTCCACCTGATGTGCACCTGCTGCGTGTACACCTCCAGCCATGTCTCCTCTGTGCCCTCCACCAGCTCCTCAACCTGCAAAGGGGCAGGACGAGGCCTGGGGGGCAGTGAGGAGGGGTTTTCGCCCGGGGAACAGCTGTGATGTGCCAGAGCCTCCGGTGGTCCCACAAAGGGTGCTGAGCCCCAGCTGGCACAGTGCCCCGTGGGGTATGTCCAGCTGCAGCCCCCACCCACCCCAGGGCGAGGGGCCAGGGCAGCCCCCCCACACCGAGGCCAGGCGGAGGGGGCAGAGGTGTGAACTGCACCCTGCCACTGCCACTTATGTACTGTTAGGTTCCTAAAAAGTGAAGGGGAAGCTGTGGCTGTGCAGAGGCTGTGGAGAGGCCCAGACCTCACCTTTCCACTCAGCCTTCGAGGTGCTGCAGAGGGGACAGGGCAGTGGAGCCTCCGGACCTCTTATTGGGAAAAACAGAACCCCCGTGCATGGCCTGGAGAGAGGGAGATGCGGGGGGGCAGCTGCTGGGACACCGCAGCCCCATGCTGAGGGGTCTGTCCTGTGGCTAGACTCTGGAGAGAAGTGTGACTGTCTGGAAAGATGGAGACTCCAAGGGAGGAAGGGGGAGCCCGAGGGGAAAGGGAACAGCTGGCCCCGGGGGAGCACTCGTGCCCCGTCCTATCCCAGGGGCAGCAGGAGGTGCTGCGCATCAATCTGCCTGCCCTTGCCTGGGCTGCAGCTTCCCCATCAATTCTGCCAAAGCGCCACAACCGTGGAGGCAAAAACCCATCCCAAAGGCCAGGCCTGCCCTCGGCACGTGGGCATGTCCCGGGGACTGGCATCTTGCCCAGAACCGGAGGCAGAAGCTGAGCAAGACCAGGAGTCACTCGTGCTCAGAAACCACCCACTCCACCTTATCCCAACCCTCTGTGGCATGAGCCCGTGGAGGCCATCAGAGACGAGAGACAAGGAGCAAAGGACACAAAACTTTATACAGGAGAGACCCACGAGTGGCCCCTCGGCCCCAGGAGGCTGCTCCCCCCACGGAAGGGAGCAGGACAGGCAGGGCCGGCAGACCCAGCCCTGCAGCAGCCCCTGGGAAAACACGGGGTGAAGGTGCCCAGGTGGAGAGGGTGCCCAGGACAGCCCCGGCCTGGGGCCAGCGCTCCCCCAAACCAGGCTCTTTCCTGGGCCAATGCCAGGGGCCGGTCCCATGGCCAGTGGCATCTGTGGCAGTGCCAGAGGCTATGCCCTTGCCTTCCTGGAGCTCGGTTGGCCCCCACAGCAACGTGGCCTCCCCAGAGCTCTCCCATCCCCAGGGATCACAGCCAAGGCCGGATGTCCCCGACGTGGGGGCTGGGGTGGCTCCAGCTCACTGCAACACGCAGACTTCCCTCTCCTCGTCCTCGCCCCCAGCCGCCTCCTCCAGTGGCTCCGGCACTGCTGGCACATCCTCGGCAGCCACCACCTTCTCCCGCAGCTCCATCAGCAGGTCACGGCTCTCGCTGGGAGGCAGATTGCTCAGGTAGTATTGGGGTGCCAGTTCCACCAGCCTGCAGAGACAGGGGGGTCAATGGAGCTGTCCTGGAGCAGCCTCCTCGCTCCCTTTCCACACGAACAGTGCCCGCAGGAGAGGAGACCCAGGCCCAGCGTTGTGCCTTGGGCTCTGCTGTGCTCCCAGGATAGTGCCAGCTCTGAGGCCATGCAGTGACACAGCCTGGATGTCACCCATCCCTCCTCATCCCCCAGGTCCTCACATCTGGGGCTGGATCTCGGAGACAATGCGGAGGCAGTTGTCCTGCGAGATGGAGAACTCATGGTAGAGGAGCCAGGGGGGCAGGCGCTGGGGGGGCTGGCACTGCAGGTAGCAGCAGGCGGGGGACAGGTGGGCCACGTGCTTGTGGGTCAGCATCACATAGTTGCCGGAGCCATCGATGTCCCGGGCCACCTGGGGAGCAGAGGGAAGGGGAGGGGGCAGGCTGGCATGACCCCCACCCCCCAGCCTGACCCCCAGTCACCCCTGGCCCACCTTGAGGAAGTACCCGGAGATGAGGGCACGCCGGATGTTGAGGACGTTGGCGTTGGTCCCGAAGGCAGGGGGCGAGACGGGCAGCTCGATGCGGCGCATCACCTCCAGCAGCTCTGCCCGCACCACCCCTGCCAGCCGCAGGGCCTCCCCGCTCAGCCCATGCTTGCGGCACCAGCCCTCATCTGCACTGTCTGCAGGGACAGAGCAGGGATCCCTAAGGGGCCACGGAACCATGTGTGCTGCTGCTGCACCCACAGACCACGTCCCCTCAATGTGGTGGGGACAGGCTGGGGCTGGAACCCCCTCACCAGGGGTCTGGGAGGGGGTGACGACCGTGGCTGCAGCGCTTTGCTCCCCAAAGGAGCAGGGAACATGTGAGAGAGCCAGGGGACACCCCTACCCAACACTTACACTGCTGGAAGGCATTGAAGATGTTGATGAGGGTGAAGTGGTCTCCGTCTGGGTGCAGCAGGGCCTGCCGGCGCAGGGCCACCGCCTCCTCCAGGTGTGAGGATGGGAGAACAAAGCAGGGGGAAACTGGGGACAGCACAGGCAGATGGTCACCATGTGCCCCCCGAGACCACCCCTGCTAGAGCTGGCTCCCGGGGGGCTACCCCAACCCCCTGGCCAGTACCTGTGAGCATGGCAGCCAGGCTGACCATCTCCTCCACACAGTCAAACTCGCAGGAGGCAATGAGCGCCTTCGCCAGCTGGGGGTCCAGTGGGAACTCTGACATGATGATCCCCACCTCCGAGAGGTTTCCATCATCATCCAGGGCTGCCAGGTAGTCCAGGTCCTCCAATGCTTGCATCAGTGACTCAGGGGCTGGGGCAGGACATCAGCTGGCTGCCGGCCCTGCCAACCTCCTCCTGCCCCCACCAGCCCCTCTCTAGTGACAACCCCAACAGCAGGGACAGCCACAGCCAGGTTCCAGCTACTCCCCTACCCCCCCATGCCATGCCTGGCCCCCCCTGTGCCCCACAGGCACCACCTGGGCGGTCGAGGAAGTCACACTGTCCCATGTCGGCGATGTCCAGGCGCTTCAGCAGCAGGACGAGGCGGCTGAGGCTGGTCTCACTGACGTGGGGCACGGGGCTGGGGGGCAGCCGCTGCTCGTAGAAAGCCTCAGAGTAGAGGCGCAGGCAGGTACCTGCTGGAGAGGGGTTATGAAACACTGTGGTGGCACGGACAGGGTCCAGAGACAGAGAAGCAGGCACAGGCAAGGGCCTGGCAGGGTGGGGTGAAAGTTTCAGGGCCACCAGGGTGAGGTTCTCACCTGGGGGGCTGCCTGCAGCTCGCTGCATGCGGGAGTCAGCCTGGCTCTGGCTGATGGGTCGCAGCACCTGGGACTCTGCCCGGATGCGTGGGTTGTAGACCTGCGGGCACAGTGTCAGAGGGGGCAGCCCCAGACCAGACCCCCACCCTGTGACCCCAGCCCGGGGCACCCCAAACAGACCCTGCAGACCACCACTTCCCCTCCCTGTGACTTGTCTGAGCCCCCACTCCCCACCCCACTCACGCTGCGCAGCTCCAGCCCCGCGTCGATGACGAAGCGCACAGTCCCCATCGAGAAGGACGAGTCCCCCAGCCAGTGGGTGACAACCACCCGCCGACCCCGGCTGCTCTCCTCTGGCCCCTCATACACCCTCTGTGCTGCCCGTCCCACCCCAGGGTGCAGGGGCAGCACCAGCAGTGGGCCCAGCCTGGGGTTCAGTGCCATGGCCTCAGTCCGGATGGTTCGGCAGCACTCAGTGATCTCCTGTGGGGATGGACAGGGGACGCAAGTGATGCCCAGAGTCCTGTAGCTGCCTCCTGGTGCCCTGGGACAAAAGCCCCTGGACCCCATGATGCCCAAATCCCCTCAGCAGGGAGCCCCAGTCCCTGCTAACCCCAGGGCTCCCTGCACACAGCTGACAGGGACCCCCAAACCTTTGACATTCCCCCCCCAGTAGCTATGCCTGTAGCCCACCTGCTCGCTGGCCAGAAAGAGCAGGATGTGTCCGGGCTCCTGCCGCCGGTGGATGTCCAACACAGCCTGGCAAGCGGCCGCCACGTGGCCACGGGCTGGCAGGTCCCTGTAGAGCAGCTGGGGAGGGGGCCCAGGCCCCGGCACCCGCACCACGGGGGGGTCCTCACAGAACGCACGGAGCTGCTCCTCCATGGCCAGTGAGGTGACCACCACCACCTTGAGGGGCGGGCGCTGGCGCAGGACATCCTTCAGCAGCCCCAGCAGCACGTCGGTGGGCACCGTCCGCTCCTGCGCCTCGTCTAGCACCACCACCCCGTACTGCCGCAGCAGCGGGTCCGACGTCATCTCCCGCAGCAGCATCTCATCTGAGCAGAACCTGGGCCGACCCAACCCCCTCAGTACGGGGGGAACCCCCGGCTGCACCCCTGGGACCATCCCCACACACCTCGCCCCCCCAACCACAGGAGCCTCTCTGCAGCCCTGGGAGCAGCTCCAACGAGGCCAGGCTGGATTAAGAGATTACACTGGGGCCGGGCAGCTCAGCGGGATTAGAGTGTGATGCGAGGGGGTCTGCTGGCACAGCCAGCCCTTGGGGGCCCCCTGCCCACCCTTGTACCTGAGAATGGTCTCCGTGGTGCAGCAGTCCTCATGGGGGACGCAGTAGCCGACCTCGTGGCCCAGGTTGAGGTCCATCTCATCGGCCACGCGTAGGGAGAGGCTAAGGGCAGCCAGGCTGTGGGGCTGGGTGCAGGCCACCAGCCCGTGGGCAAACTGCAGGGACAGGGCGTACTCGGCACACCACTGCGGGATCTGCAGGAACAGGGGGACAGGAGACAGGGCCTGGGACTGCACAGCCATGGTGTTTGAGGGGTGCCAGGGCACCAACGTGCAGGATCAGATTCAAGCCACATTCCCTGAACTCGTGGTCCCAGGCCCCGCAGGGACGATGGGCAGGTACCCACACCCAGAGCAACCTGGCCTTGGGGACACCGGGCCAGCACCTGCACCAGGGCTTCATTCCCCAAACCTGTCCTTGAGCACATTGGATGAAACCATGGCCAAACCCAGGCTTCACTGCAGCCAGGTCATGTTTGAGAGGGTGGTTTGGGCACATGGCCCTGAGCCCATGGCCAACACCCTGGTAGCTGCAGAGCCGGCAGCTGCCAGGAGGTGACCCGGTCCACGCTGGCCACCCCAGATCCCTCCCCTGGTCAAAGTCTGCCTAATGATGTCTCCGGGTGTTGTGGCAGGGCTGCCAGGGTCCCTGGACCCGCTGTTACCGTGCAGCACGCCCACCCATGCCCCGCACACCTGGGCCCAGCTGGTTCCCGGTCCCCTGCCTGCCGCTCCGTGCCGCACAGCAGCCAGCAGCCCCCAGCTTGTGCCAGGCCTTGCCCGGGGCTTGGTGCCTGCCCTGGCACATCCCAGCACACAACACCCCAGGTCTGTGTTGGCCCTGCCCCATGACAGCCCCACCACTGCCACACGCCTGTGGATGGAGCTGAAGCCCCGTGGGGCTGCTGGTGTCCCTGCCACATCCCTCTGCTCACCTGGGTGCTCTTGCCGGTGCCAGGAGGCCCAGACACCAGGACGATGCCGCTGTTGCCTTCCAGGTGCTCCATGAAGCTGTACTTGGTGGTCCAGACTGGCAGCTCACGGCGCTGCCGCAGCAGCTCGTAGTACCGGGAGGAGAAGGGCAGCCCGTCATAGGGGTTCACCTCCAGGTCCCCGTCGCAGCCCAGGGCCGGGTCCTCCTCTTCTTCTTCCTCCTCCAGCCCTGAGTCAGGCCCGCTCTGCCGGCACGGGGAGCCGGGGGCCCCGCTGCCCGCCATGGCGGGGACACAACCACCGGTGCTGTGAGGGCAGGTGGGAAGTGGAGCGGGGTCACAACAGAACCGGGGGATCCCGGCGCTGGCCCACCCCTCACCCACAGCCTGGCCTGGCCTACCATGGGGGACAGGGACGGGCAAGGGACCGGTAGGGACAGGCAGAACACCGGGGAAGCTGTCTGAGGCAGGCAGGGGACCGGGGAACCTGACGGGACCAGGGGAACAAGCCCGGACCGGGCCACGGGGCGAGCCCGGCAGATCCGAGCGGGGCGCAAGAGACCTCTGTAGAGGGGCCCGGTCCGGAAGGCGTGGGGCGGAGGCAGCACCCTCGGACCCGAATGGCGCGGGCCGTAAGGGCCAGGGGGGGCACCGGCACGGATCGGATCGGATCGGATCGGATCGGATCGGATCGGACCCTGCACACCGGCACGGGATCGGACCGGACCGCAACGAACGGACCAGTGCCGAAGCCTGCTCCCCACCCCTCCCCCCTTAGTTCTGGCCCCGGTTCCGGTTCCGGTTCCGGTTCCGGTTCTGGCCCGTGCGACTCACCGCTCACCTGCGCGCGCCACGGGCACCTCGGGCCCTGCCGGGAGCGGTCAGGTGACCGCTGCGCTGTCACGTGGCCCCGCTCCGGCAGCCAATCAGCGCCGCGGGGCGTTTCCCGCCTCCCGGCGCGCGGCCCCGTTGCCAGGGGTGGCTCCGCCTGCGTGGCGGGTACCGGGCCGGAACCCCGAACCCCGGAAATCCCGGACCCTCCCCGTGTCTGACTGGAGCAGCCGTACAGAGCCCGGCCCCGGCAAAGGAGGTCTCGCCCCGGCAGCGCTCCCGGACCGGGCTCCGGTCCGTGTCCCGGGCTGGACCGTGCTCGGCAGTCCGCCTCATCCCCGGTCCGGCCCGCTGTTCCATGGCCGCACGGTGCCCTCTGGTGCCGGGTGTTGCGAGCGGCTGCAGCCACAGCTTGCCGACATCCTGTATGGGCGCTGAGGCATCTCGTGCCGGGCATTCCGGTGCGGACCGCTTCGTATCGGTGCGGAGCATACCCGGTATCGGATATCCCGTACCGGCGCTGGGCGTCCCGGTGCCGACCATTTCGTGACCGTGCCAGGCATCCCGGTGCCGGTGTGGGGCATGCCCTACAGGCGCCGAGCATCCCGTACTGGGACCCCGCATACAGTCCCGGCGGCTCCCGGTGTGCCGCCGGTGGGTGCCGGCAGATGGAGCTCCCAGACCGAGCGGTGACGATCCCGGTTGTCCCCTCCATCTCTCTGGACTCGGGACCCGAAACGCTCTCGACCACCTCCAGGCTGGTCGAGGAGGTTTTCGACCAGCCTGGGGATCGTACAGCCCCAGCTCCGGCCTCGCCTCATCCTGGCCTCTGCAGGATCCTGGCGCTGGAGCTGGTGGTGCGGGATGAGGAGGAGAAGGCTGTGAGCACAGACCCCCCAGGAGCAGGTGCTTCAGCACTTCTGATGTGTCCAGCCCTCGCACGGGGCCCCTGAGAACCCATTAGCAGCTGAATTCCCACTGCTCTCTCCTTGCTGCCCGTTTCTCCTGTGCGCCCCCAGCCCCGTGGCGCAGACCCCCGGCCTGGCATGGGTGTAGGGTCGCTGGGGCTGCCGGGCTGCCCCTGCCCCCATCTCAGCTCCGTCCCCTGCCGCAGTCAGTCCCAGGGCGCGGGCAGCTCCCGCTGAGCCGGCGACTTTCCCGCTGCACCAGCAGAGCTGCGCTGACCCTCGGGACGCCCCGGTGGAGCCCTCGGGATGCAGATGAGCCGGGAAAAATCAATGCTAACGAGCTGCATCAGCACTGCCAGCCCCCACTGTGCCCCCGGCTCTGGCTCACCTCTGACCCCGGCGCACTGCTGGCATAGGCTGCGTGTCCCCGTGTCCCTGTACCCTGGAGGGATTCCAAAGCCATGGAAATGTGATGCTGAGGGACATGGGTTAGTGGTGGCCTTGGCAGTGCTGGGGGAAGGTGATCCTGAAGGGATTTTCCACCCAAAACCGTTCTGTGATTTGATGATTCCGTGCACCCCAGGCTCCCTGGGGCAGCAGGACCCTGTGTCCTGCAGCTGAGCCCCAATGTGGGGCACAGCAGCAGGGGACACCCCAGCAGCTGAAGACAGGGTGTTCCTGGGGTGCCAGGAACAGAGCCCTGCACCCACTGTCTCATGCTCCCATGCAGCCCTGGGTACCCTATGGTCCCCCAGTGCCACTAGGGGCACATCCCTGCCTGTCTCACACAACCTCTGCCCCCCAGGACTTGGGCAGCAAGGACCTGAAGAGGGAGAGGCTTTTCCTGCTGTGCCAGATCATCTGGGTGGGAGACATGGACCTCCAGGAGTCCTACAGCTGCAAGCTCAGCACCGGCCTCTGCTGGCCCTTTGGTATCTCATGTGAGGGGGAGTCGGCTGGGAGGAGACCTCCCAGCACTGCCCACACTGCACCCTCATCACCCACCTCTTGCCCACCAGGGTGCATGGGGTTGCTGGCCATGGGATGTAGTGGTTTGGGGCAACAATGCTCTGGGGCTGCTCCCATCAGGCAGCCCCCATCCCCACATGTGGACTTTGACCCCCACACTCACTCTGTCCCCCTGAGCTCGCTGCCCTGTTCCCCCCAGCCAGACCCACAGACCCTCATGACGCGTCCCTGGAGCTGAGGTGTGGGCAGGGACTGACACAGCTGCTCCGTCAGCTGGGAAGGTCTTGGCTCCCTCTTCCCACCATGGCTGGTGTTGTCAAGTGCTTCCCCCACCTGCCATCCTGTCCTGGTGGGTCCACCAGCCTGGTGCTGCTTGGAGGAGCCCCCTGGGAGCCCTGGTCCCTCCATGGTGCCTATTCCCATCAGAGTGGGGACCTCCCTGCCTTGACCCCTGGTCCCACTCTGGCTATTGATCCCATTGATGGGCTTGCTAAGACGTGATTGATTTTACTTGTCTAATTAGCATGAACTGGGAGCTCAGCCACGGAGCCATTACCAGGTGAATTAAGAACACGTCAGCAGCTTATTGTGCTCCAACCTGAGCATCTTCCTAGGGAGGACTGGTGGATGGTCCTGCTGCCCCCTCTGAGCTGCCCTGTCTGTCCTCCACCAACCCCCAGTTCCAGGCAACGGAGGGGTTTTGATGGGGTTTATTTGGCCAAAACCTGCCCAGGAACTCTGAGGGGGTCACTGTCCTGTTGTGGCCACCCCACCTTGATGTGCCACTCCCCAGGGGCAAGCAGCTGGTGGGGACACTGTGAGCCCCAGAGAGAAGTGCAGGGTGAGGAGGGACAAGCCTGAGGGGTGGGTGGGCTTGGGCTGTGCCACAGCATGGGACCATCCCTGTGCCACTGTCCCGAGACACAGCAGGGGCACAGGCAAAGTGATGGCTGCAGGATGGGACAAATCCAGCCCTGGGTACTGGTCCCAGGAGGAATTGGCATGGAGTGTCCTGGGGCTGCTGGACCATGTTGTCATCTCTGTGCCACTGCAGTGATGGACGTCAGTGACATCAAGGGGAAACGCAAGAGTGACGAGGACAAGCAGTACTTCACCCCTGTGCACCTGTGAGTCCCGTGGGGCTGGGCAGGGTGGGAGTGGGGGGGACAATGGGCAGGGGGACAGTGGCTGCAAGGAGGCAAGAGGTGCCAGAGAAAGCATCTGATCACTGAGGATGCTGTCCTGCAACTCCCTCCTGGTGGGATGGAGCCTGACGGGTCTGGGGGCTGTGGGGGGCCTGGGCTGTTGTCCTATTTGCTGGGAGTGGTGAGTGCTCAGCAGGGAGCCCCTCTGAATCACCCTGCTCTGGTGTCTGCAGCTGAGGTTCACCTTTGGCATCACTCCTCCAGCAACTGCAAATGTCTCTGCTCTCCAGCTCTCCCCTCAGTTGTAGCCCAGGGGTCCCATCTTGCACCCTGCCTGTCCTGAGCCCATCAGCCCCCTCAAAAGCCACCACTCAGCTGGCTGCTGGTCCGGGAAGCACACAGGGTGTCTGGTGGCTCCTCTGGCCAAATTGCTTTCATCTCTCCCCCTCCAAGGTTCCCCAGATGGCTGCACAAGCCTTTCCCTCCGAGTGTCCTAGGGGCCTGGGGGTCTCACTGTGCCCTTCCTGACCCCCACCCTGGGTTTGTCCCTCCAGCCAAAGACAAAAGTGAGTGGATTTTCTCCATGGCCTTCGTGAGGCTGATGCGAGCAGACGGCATGACGTTGTGGGATGGGGAGCACAACCTGGTGCTGTACAAGGTAAAGGGGGGTGGGCAGAGCCCTCCACAGTGGACAGGCTACTGGGTGGCAGCTTGGAATTGTTTGGATTGGAAAAACCCTTTAGGATCATGGAGTTCAACCCTTCCCCCAGCACAGCTAAGGCCACCCCCCAGCCCATGTCCCTCAGCACCACATCTCCAGGCTCTGAAACCCCTCCAGGGATGATGGGGACTCCAGCCCTGCCCTGGGCAGTCTGGGCCAGGCCCTGACAACCCTTTCCAGGGAGAAATTGTTCCCCAGCTCCAACCTAAACCTCTCCTGGCTCAACTTGAGGCCGTTCCTCTTGTCCCATCACTTGTTCCTTGGGAGCAGAGTCCAGCCCCCTCTCAAGGGGTTGCAGAGAGCCAGAAGGTCTCCCCTCAGCAGCCGTCCTCCCCAGAAGCTCCTGTGCATTTGCAAATGTTACTGTGTCCCTCCTCCCCGTTCTTTTTGGCCAAAACACCCCAACTTTGCAACTGCTATTGTGGCCTGCAGAGTTGTCCCTGGCTGCCAGGGGACTGTCACTTCTTCAAGAGCATCAGGCACGTCTGGGACCTGCTGGTGCTGCTAGGGCATCAGGACCCAGCGCTGCTCACCCCTTTTTGGCTGCATTTCTCCTCATAGGGCTGGTGCTGCCCTCCTGAGCCCCTGTGGTCCCCAGTGTCCTCCACCCTGGAGCAGGGGGCAGCCAGCCTCACTTTGCTGGCTCTTCCCAGCAAACACCGGGGCTTGATGCTGGGAGTCAGAAACTATTTCATCTTTTATCTTTACTTGCCAGATGAATGCGAAGTACATGCTTTTAGCTCCTCAGACCTCTTGATCTCATACTTGTCGAGAAACATCTGAGACTGATCCCATTTCCCCTCCACGGGCTGTGCTCAGCAGTGCCGCCTGCGCCTCAGTCACACGTCAGGGCTGCCCTCAGTGGCAAAAAAAGCCAACAACAAACCATTTTGCCATCGCTGCCTGACCTTCAGTAGAAACGTAAGTTCACTGTGGGCGGCTGCAGACAGAGGAGGACAAACAGCCCAATGCCAGGGTGTGAATGAGTGCTGGTGAGCTCCCGGGGCAGCATGGCCATGGACTGTCATCATGTGTCTGGCCAGCTGTGGACATTCATCGCGTCCCTGTCATGCAAATGGACACAGAAGTTGTTCAGAAAGCCCGCCCCCCCTCCC
>JAAWXA010000105.1:43380-56701 GCA_038090715.1 Florisuga fusca
CCCGCCCCCCCTCCCAGTGAGCCCTTCTGGGTGTAACATTGTTTTAAATCTTCAGCTGGAGAGTAGGTGCTGGGTGGAAGCCACTACTCCCTGTGACTTCCTTGGCCTGCACGCAGGGGACCTGATCTGGGGACAAAGCCGAGCCCAGGGGTGGCCCTGTGCTGGCCCGGGTATGAGCCGTGCTCTGCCCTGCAGGGTGACAGCAGGAAGCTGGGGGATGCCAGCACATACCTGTCCCTGCCCTCCACCAGGAACCTCTCCTTCCATGTGAATGGTGGCAACTCCGGACTGACCGTATTAGCCTGGGGCAGCTTCCAGATCTTGACACTCATCTGCTCCATGGAGCTGACCCAGAACAGTGAGTGGGTGGGTGACAGGGCTGTGCCCCTACCCCATCGGTGTCGTTCTACCCTCCAGACCACGCTCCTCCCATCTCCGTCTCTCCAGCTGCTGTCGGCCAGCAGCATGTGTCACTGCCACCAGGATGGTGTGCTGAAAGGACAGCCTGCTCTGAAAGGGTCTGGGCTCTGCAGGGAAGCCACAGCTCTAGGGCCCGATCCTGCTGGGTCAGGTCTCCTGTATACCCCAGAATGGGGCCCCTCTGTCTGGCAGCCCCGGGCAGGGATGGTGGGATGGAGGATCCAGGGGGTTGGTGAAATTTGGGCTGGCAGCAAGCAGAGCTGTGGTGACTGTCCCCTTCCTCCCCACCAGTGAACCTGAAGTGGCAGTCCCAGCACAGCCTGCTTGCCGGGAACCTCCAGAAGCTGATGAATGTGGATGGGGGGAGGTCATCAAGGTACTGCTGGGAAAAAAAACCCCTGTGCCAGGACCTTCCTGCCCTGCTCCAGGCTTACATCTCCAGCCACATGCCCATGGCTGCTCCAGGGGGCAGAGGGGTGTGAGAGCTCACAGGGGTGGCAGAGTTAGCACCGGGGGTTTCCCGAGTGGGCCGGGAGCAGCTGCTGGAGCCAGGGGAGCCACCATGGGCTGGGGCTGGACTGGGAGCATCCCAGTGGCCTCAGCATCTCTTCCTTGGGGAGTTGTGTCCTGGCAAAAGGGCTGAATGCCCCAGGCTGAGGACAGGCACAGGAGCTCTGTCCCCAGACATGTCTCCTATGCTCAGGGGTGGGTTGGGGATGATGCTGGAGGTTAATGCTGGAGCCCTCACAGTCCTCTCATCCTTCCAGTTCCTCCAGGGCACGTTGGATGCCTTGTTCTCCATCATGATGGAGAGTTCAGACCCAGATGTCTATGATATGCTGGTCTTTGATGCCCTGGTGAGCCGAACATGCTGCCCCATACTGAGCCTGGCAGGACGGCCTGAGCTGAGGCTGGGGTGGGCTAGGGCTCCCTGAGCCCACCAGATGAGCCATGCTGCTGCCTGCTCCCACATGTGCGTTGCTGCTCCCCCCAGGTTTGCATCGTGGGGCTGGTGGCTGATAGGAAGTTCCAGCATTTCAGCAGTGTCCTGGGGGCTTACATCTGCCAGCACTTCAGTGCCACACTCACCCACAAGTGGGTACCCAGTGGCCATGGCACAGGGAGGGACGGGGACAGGGCAGTGGGTGTAGGGGGGGCCAGGGATGAATGCCCAGCTCAGTGGCTGCCCCGAAGGCTGCTGGCCTGAGGCTGGGGAAGCCCTCTGAGCCCTGGCCACGTGTCCCCATCCTTGTCCCCATCCCACAGGAAGTTGCTCTTGGTGCTGACACAGTACATGGAGCTGGCGGAGCGTCGGGAGCCCTGCGAGCCCCTCCTGTGCACATCATGGCCCTGGAGTACATCTTCAAGTTCATTGTCCGAGCCCAGCACCTCTTCTCCCAGTAAGTACTGGTGATGGATTCAACCCATCCAGGTGCCGGTGCTGGTGGTTTGCTGTCTCTCAGGCTAATTGCTGCTAATTGTTCCTGGTTGAGGCCTCAGTGCAGGGTGGGGTTGACTTTGGCACAGCAGCCATGGGGTTGCCTGGGTCAGAGCTTCCTGAGTTCTGGCTCTGCTGTTGGTCCCTGCTCAGCACAACTTCTAACGGGACAGGGGACAGTGACTTTAAACTGAAAGAGGGGAGATTGGAATGAGACACTGGGAAGAAATTCTCTAGTGTGAGGGTGCTGGGCCCCTGGCCCAGGTTTCCCAGAGAAGCTGTGGCTGCCCCATCCCTGGCAGTGTTGAAGGTTGGATGGGGCTTGGAGCAACCTGGGCTGGTGGGAGGTGTCCAGTGGCACTGGGTGAGCTTTGAAGGACCCTTCTGACCCAAACCCTCTGTGCTAAGTGGTGTAAAGGGCTGGGAGCCTCCGTGGCTCCTTGTTGCTGGTGAGGATGAGGTCAAAGTGCCTCCTGGTGCCTCCAGGATCTTCCTGGGACCTGGTTGTTTGCTCCTGCTCTGTGGGACAGGGCAAACAGGGCTGAGCTGGGCAGGTGTGGGTGAGTGGGGAGAGCTGCTGAGCTGAACTGAAAACTGAAAACATGACTGATAGTTACCAGAAAGCCCAAGGTCTGTTCCTCTTATGTTCATGTACCCAGTACTGAAAGCCAACATGTCCCACAGGAGTGGTGGGAGGTGATGACCCTCTGCCCACAGTGGGCACCAGCCTGTGCTGGGAAAGCCACAGAATGGGGGCAGGGGTGTCCAGGGAGTGCGTCTGGCTGCCACCCTCCATCCCAGGTGCTGTGCCTGGGTACTAGGACACTTGTCAGTGTCTCCTGCACCCTGCTCATGGTGAGTTCAGTCAGGTTGCCAACATCCTTCAGACCTCGCTTGTCCCTGCTCTGTCCCTATAGTCCACTGATGCCATCCACTGATGTCCTGTCCCCCCCTGTCCCTGTCCCCTTGCCCACCAGCCCCAGGTCCTGTCCCTGGCTGCTCCTGGGCTCAGGGTGCTCTGGCTGAAGGATCTACCTGCTCCTCACAAATGGAAACCAGAGCAAAACCCTAGCTTAGAGAACTTCTGGCAGAGAAAATTAATTATCTGCAGCATTTGCAAACAGCCCCATGAATGAGTTGGAGTTGGAATGGAGACATCCTTGAAGACATTTACTGTTTTCATTCATCTTCTCTTTATCTTGGCGATCTGAACAGCTAACACAGGCTCCTCAGATATTGTAAATACTCTAAATGGTGCTACAATTTGTACACAGTCTGTAATGTAAAAAAAATTAGATTGTATTTGTAATAAATTACTGCAGATTGCTGGATCTATTGGGTTACGTGAGGCACCACTGGAGCCAGCTGAGAGGCTTTGGCAGCTTGCAGGAGGATGATGAGGGTGATGGCTGGTGGGGGGCTCATTGCCTCAGCCCCCCAGCAGCTCTTTGTGGCCCCAGTTTCCAGCAGGTCTGGACACCAGTGGGCTGTGATGGATCCTGGCACTGGTTGTTCCCAGGAGCCACCATGACACATCCCCCTTTGTCACCCTGTGCACCACACTAGGGCAGAGCCCCCCATAGCTCCACACACCCTTCCTGACTTCAGGGACCTCTCCTGTCCCCCATGCCGGCCATGGTGACCCCCATACCCCTCAGAACACCCATGGTGCTCATGCAGCTCAGTGGGGTAAGCTGGACATTGTGACAGTGTGATGACATGGTGTCCCTCGCTGCCTGCTCCCTGCCAGTCCCTGTGGCCACTTCTTCTTTTTGGCTGGCACTGAAGGTGTTGAAGTTCTCCTGAATATGCTCCTTGTCACCACGTGGCTTGCCTGTGCCCAGACTGTAATTAATGGGGATGTCAGGAGAGGCCCTAGCAGGCATCATAGCAGTGGGGTGGCCGTAGGGTGGCTGTGGTTGACTCTGTCTGTTGCAGGCTCTACGAGGGGAAGGAGACAGCCAAGTTCCAGCACCCGCTGCAGAAGTTCTTCCTCTCCCTGAAGCAGCTGATGAAGTCCCCGCTGGAGGGGCCCACGTTGCTCTCCCAGGTATGGTGGGGTGGGGGCTCAGCTCTGGTGGGGGGGAATAGAGTTGGGGGGACTGGCTGTGCTATGCAGGGGTGACTCTGGCTGTCACAATGGGGGGAGTGACACCAGTTGCCCTGCCTGCAAACCTCTGCACAGATGGGGGTGAGGGCTGGGGTGGGGTCAGAGGGAACTCCCACCCTGTGCACAGTGTGTGTGCAGGCTGGGACACGTGGTGGCCTGGGGCAGCTGGCAGCCCCTGCTCCTCTGTTGCATTATTTCATGCCAGTCTTAGACAATCCCTTATAAACTAATCTCATTTTTTAAAAAAGTAGTTTGAGGACCAACAGTCTGTCTGTCTACCTGGCGAGGAGGGGGCTGTTCCTCCCTGTCCCTGCTGCCACCTCAGCGCTGAGGGTTATTTTCATTTCCGTGGTTGTGCTGCTGCTCCAGAGCCCCCACTGCAGTGCTGCAGCCTTGTGGCCCTGCACACCCACAGCTGCGGTTTCTGCACCGCTCAGCACCTCCTGCTCTGCAGAAAATCATTTTGTAACACACCCGGAGCAGAGAGTCTGCCCGGGGCGGAGGGATGATGGTCTGTGGGCAGCAACGGGGCTGCCACCCCCGAAGCCTCTGTGGGGACAGTGAAGAGAAGCCACGAGACCCCCGTGGTGGGGCAGGGTCTGCTGTGGGGCAAGGATGGTGCAGGCAGATCTGGGGCTGGGAATTGCCCGTTGCCGCTGACGGGTTTTCTGATGCTGCCCACGGTTTCCCCGGGAAGCAGCCAGGGCCTGCAGCAGGGTCTCACTGCCTGGCCCCATGCAAACAGCTGCTCTGGTGCCTCACTTTGCAGGAGGGCTTGAAGCTCTCTCTGCATGTGCTATTCACTTCAAGGGAAATGTCTCCCTTGGGAGCCCCCAAGCTCTTCCTTGGGGATTGGAGTGTTCAGCAGGTCTAGGTGCTGGGGCCCATGCTCTGTGGTGGCCTTCGGCATTGCCCACTATGGCCACTGTTTCCTTGTCTGGAGGGTCCCATGGCCTCCCTGGTGTCCTGGTCCCTGGTCACCCTGGACACTGTTCCTTTGCTGTGTCCTGTACTGGTTCCTGCTTCAGCCCAGCCACCAGGTCCTGCTGTATCCAGACCCAATGGTGTCTCCTGAACATCTTGAGCAGGTGCTGCAAGGGCAGAACTTTATTTTCTTGTTCCCTGTATGGGCTCTTGAGCTGCTTTGCAGAACTGACAGCCCCCTGGTCTCTGCAAGGACTAGATCCTGACAGTGGGACACAGATGTGCTGAAGGCTGACCTGGTCTCTGCAGCTCCTCTTGTCCTTAAAGCTGCCCTAATTCATCAGCTTAAGGCAGTGACACCTCTGCAAGGCCACCTTGCTGTGGGGACTGCCAGTCCTCTGCCTGGAAGCTTTAGTCTGTGGGATTTTGTACTGTTTTGAGTATTTGGAGCTGAGGAGAGGAGGCTGAGACTCTTTAGGCTCTTCCCTCTGGAGCCCCTGGCTGTCCCTGCACCTGAAGAACGGGAAAAGTTCTCTGGTAGCACTTTTTTCCAAAAGTGAATGCTGTGTGACTGTGGAGTGGGGAGACTGACCACTGGTCCTGGCAGGCTCATGGGGAGGATGCCATCCATCCCAAGTGGAAGGTGGCAGTATGATTAGTGTTAATCAGCCCAGCTTTACTAAGCATGCAGTTTAATGAAAATAAATCAAATTTAGCTGTTACTTTTTTGAAGTTACAAATGTGACTGGCTAAGATAACTGACATAATAGGCAAGACGAAAAACTGTGTGACTTGATAGTGTTCTGATTTAAAATTAGCATTGTGTAACTTTATTAAAATAACTATTTTTAATCTCCTTAATACATATCTTCTCTGTTCTAAAAAAAGAAAAGAGTTATTACAAATGGAGAGCTGTTTTGCTGGGATGAGCAATGTTCCCTGGGCTCAGACGTCTCTGTGTGTTTACTGATTTGTCAAAGGTGAGGGAACACTCCAGGTGGGTGTGGGGTGTGGTGTGTGGGAGCTGACTCTGGGGATGGAGTTTTTAATTGCACCTGGAGAATCTGGAGATTCACACAGCAGCCCTCCAAGGGTTGCCCCAGCACTTGCTGTCCTTCACCCGCCATCTGTGCATTCCCTGTGCTCCAGGGATGAGTTCTGGGTGAATTTGTCCAGGTGCTTTTCAAAGCCAGGTGAACTGGCACCAGGAGCTGGTCTCTCAAGCATCTGTCTGTCTGTCCTGCCCATGAACACGAAGCAGGGTTGGAGGGCTGGTGCAGGCAGCACTTGTCTCTTTGCAGGGAGCAGCCTTGAAGTATGTCCCCTCCATTCTCCAAGATGTCTTTGGCATTTTTGACTCCTCCTTGCTGGGGTAGGGTTCATGTCATCCCCATCACTCCCAGCCCCACTTTGGTGTGACGCCACCTCTGTCCCCACTGCTACCCTGCCATGACCCCTGCTGCCAGGACAGGTGGAGGGCCTGGGGTCCTGTGCTTCAGGTGGGGTCTGAGTCGGGAGACCCCCCAGTCCCATCTGGGAGCTCAGGGGGGTTCAATCCAGGTGTTTGTACTCTGTCTGTGCTGGGCAGGGGTGGCCTTGGGGCTCTGTGTGGTGGAACTGTCCTGCCTGGCTCTGCCCCCTCCCCAAAGTCCTGACCTGAATCCGGGGAAGTCATAACCCGGGAGGTCTCCTGCAGGAGGGAGGGGGGTGCTGAGGCAGGGGTCTGCAAAGCCTGCAGGGTTCTCACAAGCCCCTTCTTTGACACTCATTCCACCCTCTTGCCTGGCTGGCAGTGTCTTGCTGTGGGACTTACCTGCTGGCCACCATCCCAGTAGGACCGTGCTCAATGTGGGGGGGGTACAAGCCTTTCAATTTCCACCTCAGCTGGTATCTAGTGAGTCCCTGCAAGTGGGGAGAGGGCCTCCAAGCCAAGGGACAGCATGGACCCAGTGTCTCTGCAGGCCCAGGAGAAGGTGAGGGAAGGGTGAAGGCAGTGGGCAGTGTCCTGGGGTGCTCTCTTGTGTGATGGGGACATCCTCACTGGGCACCAGCCCCATTTCCTGGGGTGCCGTTTGTTGCAGCAGGAGGAGGAGCTGCCAGCATAACAGGGCATGGGCAGGGTACAGCACAAGGACTGTGGGGATGTGGAGCTGGTGAGTGCTGCTCTGGGGGCTTTGGCACTGGTTGGGTGGTGGGAAGGGGCCAAGACCTTCTGAAAATCTGCCAGGGTTTATCTGCCTCTCACTGTGGTGACACAAACCCCACAATGTCCCCTGTCCTGCCACACTGAGAAGCCCCAGCAACGGGAAGAAAAGCTTAGAAAGTGTGGGTGAAATGTCTGGATTTGGCCTTAAATTTTAAACCTAAAACAGTCTCTAAGAAGAGGACAGTTAGGATGCGGCTGGGTGAGGACAATTCCCTTGTTCCAGCCTCATGTGAGATGAAACCCACCTTTGTCTGTGGCATGGACTGCTCTAGGGGACAGGACAGCTCTGGCTAGTGAGGACGCAGCTGTCCCCAGCTGTCCCCAGCTGTCCCCAGCCATCCCACCACTGCAAACACTTTGCATCCTTGTCTGTTATTTCTGGTGAGCTGCAGTAATTGCGGCGGTGCCACGGGGCTGATGGCATGTGGCCCTGGTGTCTGCAGAGCTGGGGACTGCGTGCCAGCTCTGTGCCACAGGGATGGGCCCTGTTGGCTGAGGTGATAGTGCTGTCACCAGTGCCCCTGTCCTGTCCCTGTGGCAGGCAGTGCCTGGTGCTCAGGCATGGCCGTGACCCCTCTTGCCCTGCAGGTGCAGGTGAAGAAGCACATCCAGCTGGTCCTGGAGTGGCTGCTGCACACTGTCAACTAGAGGGTGATCGTCCTGGGCTGGGAGAACACCCTACAGGTAAGTCCCATCATAACCACCACCACCACTGCTGTGCCAGGTAGGGGCTGTACCATGTCCCATGGCTGCCTTTGGGTGATGTGGGAGGTGACACATGACCAATCAGGGACCCAGTGCTGGGGTCACTGCTGCTCTTTGGTGCTAGTGAGGACCCAGCAGGACACTGCAGGGAGCTCTGTCAGAGGGGGCTGGAGCAGCAGGGGGCTGGAGATGCAGGAAGTTGGGGCTGTGTCCATCATGGACCCAACAGCTGGACCTGGTGACCCACCACAGGGTGACATACCAAGAGCAGGTGGGAGGGTGTGGTGTGCTGTGCCATGCTGTGTTGGAGAAGGTTTGGGAGGCAGAGTGGCAGCTCAGTCCTTTGGATGAGCCTCCTTGGGCTACGCCAGCAGTTTGCCATCTTATTCTTTGATCTTCTCCCTGAAGACCTAACTGTACCAAAGCAATAAAGCTGGCAGGCAGGTCAGGAGCTTTATCCTTGCTACAATCCCCAAGATAGAGTGGAGACTGGGAACAATTATTCCCTAGAAAGGGTTGTCAGAGCTTGGCCCAGATTGCCCAGGGCAGGGGTGGAGTCCCTATCCCTGGAGGAGTTTCAAAGCTGTGGAGATGTGGTGCTGAGTGACATGGGGCAGTGGTGGCCTTGGCAGTGCTGGGATAACAGTTAGACTCAATGATCTTAAAGGACTTTTCTAATCCAAGCAATTCCACCACGATTGGATAATTTGTTATTCTGTGTTCTCTGGGGGTGAGGCTGCCCTGGTCTGGAAGCATCCTGGATGCTGGGCTTACTCCCACCGAGGTGCTGAGACACGAGTGTTGCTGCTCCTTACCCACTGCACCACAGCTCTCAGCAGCCCCTCCTCATTCATAACAGAAGTGCACAGGTGGGAGAGGATGTAACAAAAATAGTGTCTCCGTAGAATTTATTGAATTCTCGTTAAATACAGCCATTGTTCCCCTTGCCTTATTTACATAGGGGCTTTGATAGATCAAACTGAATAGTTAAAAATATAAAAGCTGGTGCTACCCAAACCCTACCATCAGAGGGAGGGAGAGGAGGAAGGAGATGTGGGCAGGGGGTCAGTGCTGGGGTGGTGCCCCCTCGCGCCCGGCTCGCTGGGCACTGCTGGCTCACAGGAACCAGAAGCATTTGCGCCTGGATTTCTTGGCATCCATCTTGGCAGGCAGCTTTGTCACCGGCGACAGCTCCTGCCGGGGCTGGGGGACAGCCTCTGCCGTGGGGGAGCTGGGTGCCACGTCACCCTCGATGTGGCTCAGCACCTGCTGGAAGCGTCCCTCCTGCTGCCGGAAATCGTGCTCCACGCTGTGGGCAAGGGGACAAAGGGCACAGTGTTAGAAGCCATTGCCTGCAGCACCCCCCATCTGCCACCCCTTTGCCCTGCCCAGAGAACCCTGGGGAGCTCAGATCCCTACAAGTCCCCAGGGAGCTCAGTGCCTCACGTGTCCTCAGGATGTATCTCCAGGGACCTGGGCCCTGCTGTGTTCCTGAGGCTGCTACACAGGGTAGCACACATGGCAGGGGACCAGCCTGGCCTTGGTGGCCATCATCTTGCAGCTGGAGTGGACAGCTGACACCAGGGAAGGGTGTCATGCAGGACCCTGCGGTGCAATGTGGCTGTCTGAGCAAAGCTGCACAGGGCCCTTGGTCTGAGTGGGTAATGGGGGGCTGTGCCCTCCAGCACAACCTGCAGGTTTCCTGCTGGTGCTGGAGCCCCTGGTGTCCCTGCAGCACCCGCAGCATTGGGTGGCCACGTGCCGTGACACCTTCTGGCTGGGACAGCCACGTCCCATCAGATCAGTGAGGTGCTGCCGTGTATGCCTGGGACCACGCACATGGCACAGCCACCCCACACAGGGGGGTCACCTCACGAGCCCCATGCAGCCTGCTAACACCTCCTGTCACCTCCCATCACTTCCTGTCACTTCCCATCACCTCACCCTGTGAGGACACTGATTGTTCCCAGGCAAAGGAGTGAGTTGTAGCACCCCCCACGCAGCCTGCGGAGAGACCCCAGCTCCCCAGCCCCAAAGCAGAGGGGGGGTTTCAAGGTGCACAGCCAGGGGGTCCTGGGAAACAGGTGGGCAGGTCTGCTCCTCACTGTGGGTGTCCCTGAGGGCTGGCACCCCAGTTTCTGCCACCCCATGCACTCAGCGCTGCCCCCACTCCCTGTGTCCCACTGGAGCCTCTTCCCATCATGTGGATGGCAGCAGAGCCCAGAGGGATTCCCCAGTGGGAGCCTGGCACTTACAGAGAGCCACCTCCCCCAAATGTGACATCTCTCCCCACCATAGAGCTGCCTGGCGACAGGCTCATCAGACCCAATTAGTGCTGAAGTGCCCCCTGAGCCCCAGCAGAGGAGTGGGGGTGTAAATCAGCCATGAACAAGAGAGGGAGGCAGAGCTGCTGTGCAGATGTGGTGGGAGAAACACCACCTGCCCCCTCCCCAAGGGCTGATGGGGACACAGCCTGGCCATGTCACTGCTGCACCAGGGGGGGCATAAGGCACCTTTCCCCAAAACGGAGGGAGTAAAGCAGTCCCAGGGTCTGCAGGTGGTCCCTCACCTGTAGATGATGCAGGCACAGTCCCGGCAGGTCCCACAGTTGGCGATGTCTTGTCCCGTCCGGTATGAGTGTCGCCTGTGACACAGCACAAGGGCCATGAGCCACGCTTTGCCTCCCCAGCCCTCCCAGAACTCTCATCTGCATCTCGAGTTCATGCTCCAATAATCAGCAGATGGGACTTAGCTCCTCTCTTCGCTGGGATCCAGCTCTTCTCCTCCCTGGGATCCCAGCTGCTCTCCTCCCTGGACCCCAGCTTGTCCATGGATCTCCCCATCTCTCCCCGTCAGAGATGCCGTTTGATGCCAGGCCAAGTGTGCCTCTCAGCTCCACAGATTTCCCTAGTGGTTGCAAATCAGAGACTGGGCACAGCAGAAGCCCTGAAGCCTTCACACCTCCTTCCATCTGCATCCTGGAGCTGCACCCCATGCCCATGGCCGACCCAGGCCACCACTTAGCTGGGGGTCTGCTGGGGCTGTGCTGGGGGCTGCCCATAGACCCCAGTACTACAGGTGGGTGCTCCCTGGTGCTGCCCTGACTCTGGTGCTCCCAGAGCTGTATGAGAAGGGCCCTGCAAAATGCTCTGAGTGACCCTTGAGGACTCTGTCCCCAAGCCCCCACAGTCTCTCCTTGGCAGGGATGGCTGTAGCTCTGGGGGGGCAGCTGAGCCCCCCCGTCCCACATAGCAGTCACAGTTTCCTCTTTAAATCTGCCTCCTAATGCTTGACCTTGATCATGATTGTTCTCAGCCCTCAAAAACTAGGTCTTTTAATGCACCAAATTATATATTACAACTGGGATTATACTCAGCACATAAATTGGACCATGATACCATATAAATATAGATATATATTTATATAAAAGGTATGTATAACTTTGTGTGTGCTGTATAAACTGCATCCCCCCACCACAACAGAAGCCAATCCTGAGAGTGGTCAGTGTGGGATGTTATCAGGGGGAGACTCCTGGACTCTGGAGAACACATTCCACAGTGAGTGGCACTGGGGCTGGTGGCACTGCTCTGATGCCACCAAGAGCCTGCAGAACACTGACCTGTGGCAAATGAGGCCACACTGTTCCTCAGCATCAGGACACCAGGATAATTTTTATGTGATTTCTTCTCCCATTCCTCATGTCTCTGGGCATTTGTTTGCTCATTTGACTGCATCAGTATACAGAGCTGAGATCTTACTTAAGCTGCCTGCAGTGAAGCTAAATCAGCTGCCCAAGCAGAGAGACCTAATTCTGACCATGAGAGCAAACCTGCTCTCAACAGGCACCACTCTGCAACTGCCCTCACCATAGCCTGCAGGGACGAGGACTGGCACAGACACGGCACAGCCAGGGATCTATGGGTACACCAAAAAGCAGCAGCCAGGCAAGGGGTCACTTCACAGACAGCTTTTGCTGTCACCTCTCTGGGACCCAGGCCACCTCTGGCACGCCTGATAGGAGGAAGGTAATTAGTGATCACTTGTTTTAGATAAAACAAACATGCCTGCAGGCAGCAGGGCCAGGACCACTGGGAACTGCCCACCTGGCAGGCACAGACCTCCTCCTGTCTGCCACATCAGACATACCAATATTGCCACCAACTTCAGTGTCCCTGGCAGGCTAGACCCCTGCCCACCTGTGGACCAAACTAACGAGCTGCCGAGCTAACAAGCTCTCCCATCCAAGTGCCCCCACTGTCCTCACTGACAGCACAGCTGGACCTGAAGTGCCAACCATAAGCAGTGCAGCCAATATGGGCTTTGTTATCTTTATTAAGCAACCTCATAGCAGCCTTCCTGTCCCAGAAGGGGCTCTAGGAAAGCTGGAGAGGGACTTTGGTCAAAAGGCTTTTGGAGTGATGGGATGAGGGGCAAGGGTTTCCAGCTGCAAGAGGGGAGATGGAGAGATCTGAGGGAGAAATTCTTTGGTGTGAGGGTGCTGTGGCCCTGGTCCAGGCTGCCCAGAGAAGCTGTGGTTGCCCCATCCCTGGCAGTGTTGAAGGTTGGATGGTGCTTGGAGCAACCTGGGCTGGGGGGGAGGTGTCCCTGACCATGGCAGGGGTGGCACTGGAGGAGATTCAAGGTCTCTTCCAGCCTAAAGCCTCTGGCTCTATAATGAATGTGGTTTTGTGATGAGTTTCTCAGAGGAAACGTGTCCAGGGAGTGGAGGCACCCAAATCTCTGGCATGTCTCTCCCCATCCTCCATCCACAGCCCCCTCAGGGACATCAGCCCCCCATCCCCGCTTCCATCCCTGTTTGCTCACCCATCCCGCTGGGCCTCCTTCTTCTCCAGGTCCTGGATGACATCCAGCAGCACACGGATGGTTTGTTGGCTGGTCTCCAGCACTCCTTCCAGGGACTGCAGCTGGGACTGCAGGTCCCCCTGCTCCCCAGGCCCCCAGTGACCCTCTCCCTGAGATGTCTGGGTGTCCTCGTCCCCTGCTGGTGGTCCCTTGGTCACCACCACCAGCTGTAGAAGGTCCTGGATGTGGCGCAGTGTCTCTGACTGCCCAGTGGCGAGGCAGGGCTGTCTGTGCTGGGGGACCTCCAGTGCTCGCCTGGCTGGCTGTGTCCCCGTGCTGGGGTCCTGTGGGGCTGGGGGCTGAAGATCCTCAGGCCCCTCTGGTCCTGCCCAGCCGTGCCCTGGCTTGGTGGTTTGTATCCGTCTGCCGATGTCATGGGGGTCCAGATGGCAGAGCACAGCTGGTGTCTTCTCTGGTGCAGCAGCAGCAGAGATGTGCCAGCCCGGGGATAGGGGGATGGGGGCTGGCGAGGTGCAGCAGGGCCCCCCCCAGGGCGTGCGGCAGAGCTGGTGCTGGGGTGGTGGGGGGTCCCGCGGGGGGCTGCCCTGAGCTGGCTGGTAGAGGCCGTGGCTGTCAGTGTGATGGGAGGGCTGGGACAGTGGGTGCCCGCGGGGCAGGGTCCGCTCCGAGTCGCTCCGGCCGAGCCCCCGTGGCT
>JAAWXA010000105.1:66346-82909 GCA_038090715.1 Florisuga fusca
GGTGCGGGATGCCCGGGAGGAGCCCCGCGGCGTGGTACACCGGAGTCCTGGTATTCCCGGTACCCCGCCCGGACGGGTCCTGCCCGGCCCCAGCCCCAGCCCATCCCCGGCACCGCGGACAGAGAAGGGAAGGGAACCAGGACTGGGCCCGCTGGGTAGCTCCCGTTCCAGAGGGTGTAGGCGCCGTGGCCGGTCTGGTGCTCGGGCACACGGTGAGGCACAACCCCGGCAGCTAGTGGCTGTCCGGGACCATTCACATATGGGAGCCCGGCTGGGCCCCTGAGCCCGTCCCCGGAACAGGACGGGGGAAATAGAAGCAGTGCGGCTCCCGGTACCGTCATTTAATGTAAACACTGTTTTCCTTGCAGGGAGAGTAGCAGGCGGAGCAGGGGGTTCATCTGAATCCAATTCCAGCTGTTGCCAGGTGGCTGAAGTAATCACATTGAATCCCCAAGGGCAGGCTGACTTGCAGCTGAAGTTGCTCCCATTGCTTTCCTGCCTTACCCCACAGGTCACGCAGTGCTTCACCCTGCGTTGGCGGTGGGTGACATCCACCCCTGGCGAGGGCACAAGAAACGGGTTTTGACCTCCGGAAGGACTCTGACCCCAGCTCCTGCCCCCGAGCTCCTGCCCCTGGTCCCTCCTGAGACCAAGGTTCTGCATCACTGCACACGGACACTCAGGGAACATGGGTGGATTTGTGGCACTTTCTGGACTCACCTGAAATGCTACTGGTGACCAGGAACCTGCAGGATCACTGCAGATACCTGCACGAGATCCATGGGACCCTTAACTAGAGGCAGCCTGGGCAGACCCTCCAAAAAGAAACCCCTTGCCATTTTCAAAATGCTCTTGCATCCACATATTGCCTTAAATTACCTTTAAAATTACAGACGTATGCTATGGCAAATACGCTGCATTGCTATGTGTCCTCCCCCCCATCATGGCAGCTGTCAAAACTCTTCCACCCCAGGAGCAGGACTAGGCTGGCTACAGGACTAGGGGCTGTATGGGGCAGGAGAAGAGATCTGGAAAGTCTGGGAGGAGGGGACCAGGGAGGCAAGGGGCCCCCAGGGCAGCTGGCATACAGATCCACTGGAGGAACACCCCATGGTGCTGCCCGTGGGGGTCTCTCCTCACCAGAACACCCTGGGGTGCCAGCTGTGGGGCCCTCTGCAGAGCCTGACCAGACCCTCTCCCCCAGCATCACTACGTGGCTTGCATGGCTGCCATCCTGAGCCAGATGGACAAGGACCACTACAGCTCCTACATCAAGGTGTTCCCCTCCCATCCCGAGCTGGTGGTGAGTGCTGCCCCATGCAGAGACCCAGGCCCTCCGTCACCCCACTGCTCCTGGGAGAAGCTCTGGCTGCTAGTCCCAGCCCTGGTGCTCATCACAGCACCAGTGCGGAAAGGCACTGCCCCTGACATCTCCTTGGCAGGACTTCCTCATAGAGACTTTCATCCTCTTCAAGGACCTGATTGGCAAGTGTACCCCTCTGACTGGATGGTGATGAACATGGTGCAGAACTGGTGAGGACCTACCTCTGGGATGGGAGGGATCTGCAAGTGTTGGGGCTGGGTGGGTGAGCCTGGGAGCTTTGCTGGGGCCTGGGCAGGGGACACGTGGGCACTGAGTAGCAGTGGCAGTGTTTCTACCCTTCCCTCAGCACCCCACAGCGAGTTCCTTCGTGCGATCAACCAGTTTGCTGTGACCTTGACAAAGACGTTCCTGAGCAGCTTCAAGCTGCAGGTGAGTGGCTGTTGCCCATTGTGGCCTGTGGGGCCAGGGAGGGGACCCAGCCTGCCCCCTGACCTCAGACCCCCATGCCACCCAGCCTGGCATTTGTCCCTGTCTTTTGACTGCAGCTTTGGAACAACTATTTTAACCTGGCCGTGGCTTTCCTTACCCAGGACTCCCTGCAGCTAGAGAACTTCTCCCAGGCCAAGCACAACAGCATCCTGGCCAAGTGAGTTGCTCTCCCTGGCCAGCAGCACCTCAGGGCTCAGCTCTGCAGCTCAGCTTCAGGCTCCTGCCCCAGCCTGCTGCCACACCATGGGGTCAGGGATTTTGGGATGAGCCAGTGAGGCTGTACTTGCTGAGCCACAGCAGGGCGATGCTGACCAACATCCCCCCTGGCAGGTACAGGGACATCAGATTCGCCATCAGAGCTTCCATTCGGGACATGTGGTACAACCTATGTGAGTGAGGTGAGGTGTGGTGTGGGCAGCAGTGAGGAGGCTTGGTGAGTCTCTGCAGGCTAGTGTTCAGCAGCACTGTCCCCAGATCAGCTGCTGGGGAGTGGGAGGATGCCAGTGTGGGGCATGGGAGCCTGCAGAAGCTGGTGGAGCAGTGATGGATGCCCACAGCTCCTGCATGGGTGGTTCCCATGTACCAGGGCTTCCGAGACACAAGCACAGCCCCAGCAGAAAGTCCCATAGTGTTTGTCATGCTCTCCTGGCCACACAGCATCCCTGCCCACCAGCATAGCTGCCTGGAGTACCTGGCTGTACCATTGCCACCTGCCCCAGATGGCAGCTTCATTCCCAGCTTCATTCTCTCTCCTCTTCCATGCATTGCTGACCATTCACAGCCCCGGGGCTGCAAGTCAAGGCTGGTTCTGCAGGCCCCCCGGGTTTCCTTGCCCTCCCCCAGCCAGTGCAAGATCGAGTTCATCCGGGACATGGCAGGCCCCATCCTGGAGATGGCGCTGGTGCCAGAGTTGGAGCTGCGCAAGTCCACCATCTCCATCTTCTTTGACATGATGTTCTGCGAGTACCAGCAGGCCAAGAGCTTCAGCCGGGTGAGTGCCTAGGGCTGCAGGCCCTCACCCAGGCTGGACCCTCCCTTCAGGCTGGGTGGAGGCAATTCCTGGCCTCCCCTGGGAGGTGGGGTTGCAGGAGCCAGGGACAAGGGACAGGGATGAGGGGCACAGTGGGAGTGAGGTCCGCATAAACCTCTGCTTTGCCACTGCTCTTCTCTAGTGGCTGTGGGGCTTCTGCATGAAAAAGCTTTTCCCATTGTATGGTGAGGTGATATTTATCTCTTCCAAGATAGAAAACTCACCCCACTGGGGTGTCCGTGGGAGGAGTGGGGCTGGGGCTGTCCTGGGAGCTACGGGTGATAGGGATCCCACCTCCCTGGTCCCCAGAGGAACCCAGACTGAAGGCAAGGAGTAACCAAGGGATAGCAGCAATCAGAGCTCTGCTCCAGACCCCTCCATATCCCATCTCGTATATGGGCAGGATCCCGCCAGCTCTTGTGTCTACCAGCTGCAGCTGGAGCACAAAGCCCATGGACCTGAGGGCTGAGCATCAACTTGGAAATGGGGGATCTGGGGCAGGCAGAGCCCTGCCACAGCAAGCAGGGACAACTGGGCCTTCAGATGGGACAGGGCACTGCCTGAGGACCCCCAGGGTCAGCTGGGCCCAGGCTGCAGGGGGAGGGTGATGAGGAAGCGCAGGAGCAGGATGGGGACCTGGGGAGCAGGTCAGGGACAGATAGCAGGGGGCCTGCAGGTGCTGGGGACTCATCTGCAGCAGGGTGGTCACGGACATGCCTGTGTGGGCAGTCCTGGGAGAAGGAGCTGCAACAGTTGGGGCTGGGGGGAGCCTGAGCTGGCTCCAGCCTCCACAGCCCCTCCTTGTCACAGTGCCACGGCACCCTGGGCTGAGCTCTGCACCCCCTGCTGGACATCTCTGCAGTTTGAGGTCCCCTCCCCAGGAACTCCCTTGCACTCCCCCAGCCCAGAGTCAGGGCTGTGGGCAGGGGCTGCCTTGGAGCATCATTCCCTGGCTGAGGTTCTGGTGTTCCTGGGGCTGCCGCGGGGGCTGCTGTGCAGCCTAGCCCTTATCCCTAGGCACTGACCTTCCCATCGGTGTCCCAGGATGAGAAGTGGAGACTCTCCCACAACACGAATGAGAGCAGCTCTGAGGGGAAACAGCTCACACCAAGCTGAGATGCCACTGGAGCCCATCCCAGCGCCACAGGTACCACCACAGCACCACAGCCACCACCTGTGGGAGCCTTCCCAGACCCCCATCCTGGGAATGACTGAGGGGGGTGGCCCCTGCAGCCCCACACAGCATCTGTCCCTTGTCTCCACAAGCAGGGTCATGTGCCCACCCCAGCATTGTGGGCACCAGGACCCCTGCCCTGCACCTCCACCCTTCACCCCCACTCCATAAGGGCCTGGGCACATCTGGGAGGCATTCAGTGACATGGACAGACCCCAGGGGCCTCGTGTGTCCTCTCCCAAACGCCCCAAATAGAGCTGCTGGTCATCACTTCCAGCACTCGTACCACTGGGTCCCAGCAAGATCCAGAGCCCCACTTCCCATTAGCCCTGGCACCCCCAGGACCCCCAGGCCGGGTGACCCACCCAGCGCACCTGCCCTGCCTGCACAGGGCTGTCCCTGTCTCCCACTGGCTTCCGCAGGCAAGTGAAGAGTGCCAGCAAGGCCCCACCAGTGCCCCGCAAGATCAGCCCCGCTGTCTACGAGACCTTCCTGGAGCAGAGTTGGATGGCACAGCTGGATGGCAGTCAGACATCGCCCCCACTACCCCCCTATGCCACCCACCACGGTAACGCCCTCTGCACCCGCACTGCCCACGGCAGATGGGAGTAGAAGGCTGAAGATACCTCCACCACCACCACCACCCAAATCTAAGCGACCGTCATAGCTCTGAGCCGGTGCCCACCTGCAGTCACCCCTGCCCATGGGGACAGAGGGACCCGCACTGCCTCTGGTCCCCCCAACCACCCTGCTTGACTCTCACCCACCAGACCACCCCTCATCTCCCTCTCGCAGTATTTACACCAGATACACCCCACGTGGCTCCCTGCGTGCCCCAGCACCAGAGTGTCACAGGGCACCCCCATCCTCTGTCCACCCAGGTCTGGCTACTGCCACCACCAGGTGCCCCCAGGAACACCCCAAGCTCCCAGGCCCCTCCCAGTCCCCAGCAGGCATTCCTTCTTGCTATTGTGAAGCAGATTTTATGAAGAATCACCCCCCACAGAGCTGAGCTCAGCTTCCACCCATGCAGCCCCTCCAGCATTGCAGCCACACCACACCAAGGACAATCCTGCCTCCACCCCAAAACTGCCCACAGACCCTGACACATGCTGGGCGACAGCCAAGTGCCCACCATGTGATAGTCTTGTCCCTTGGCTCCTGTCCCTTGTCCCCAACACTTCAGCACCAACACCCCTGGCCCAGATGGGTCTGCCAGCGGGCCCGGGTAGTGACAAGCTGTGCACAGCACCAGTTCAGCCCCCAGGATGGCTCTGCCACCCAGGGGGTACCACCACCCCAGCCAGCTGTGCCACGCTCAGCCCCCCACTTCCTCACTGCAGCAGGCCATGACCATGGGCAACTAATAAATGCCTAACGCATCAGCCAGGCACCCTGCAGTGGGGCTGGAAACCCTGTCTGCACCCCAGCACCCACCCGTGCCTACACAGGGCTGTCTGCAGCCCAGCAGCCTGCAGCAGGGACTCGCCCTGGGGCATCTGGCAGCCCCACAGCAGGGAAAGCCGAGGGGAACCCATGGTGGGTCTCCCCTGTTGGGGCTGTGGTGGGGCTGGCATGGTGGCTGTCAGCACGCCGCGCTGCTTCCTGAGCTGGCACAGGGCTGTTTATTCACATGTGGTGTTGCAGGCTCAGAGCCCTATTTACAGTCTTGTGGCAAAGAGGAGGAACCTGGGTCCATAACCAAGGGATGGGGAGGGCAGGGGCTGCCGTCGTCAGGCAGGTCTAGGTGGCAGGGTGGGATCAGTTCCCTCAGCTGGGGACAAAGGAGGGACAGGGACAGGGGCAGACCACACCTTGTGCCACAAACACAAGTCTGGGACTCGAGGGGCCACCCTGGTGCCTGGGCTGAGCGAAGAAGCTGCTGTCTCACTGAGCCCAGCTCTTCACAGCGAGTTTGCCGAGGAGGCTGCCAGCCGCTTCCCAATGTAGATCCTGGATTGGAGAGAGCAGCTGTGAGGTACCTGCACCCGGGCAACCTCTGTGGCCCCAGCCAGCCAGCAGCAATGTAGGACAGCATCTGAAGGTGAGCAACCAACCCCAGGAATGTCATTCCCCTTCCTTAGGGGCAATCCCTGGGACTGGGGCACAGACCTCCAGGCAGCCCCAGATGTTACAGACAACATGCACCCAGGGGGCCATCTCTGGCCAAGGCCACCCAATGTCACCAGTCAAGCCCCTCGGGAACTCACCCCAGTCCCAGGGTCAGCAGGTGGCTGAGCAGCAGCGAGGGAATGAAGAGCAGCAGCAGCTCTGAACTGAAAAGTCTCTTCTTTCTCCCCACTGCACCTCCCTGCAGACTCCACAGCACTGGCTGGGGGGAGCACACAAAGGCAAACTCCCTGGGAAAAGTGCAGGGTTAAGGGGGGCACAAGGCCAGAGTACACCAAGTGACAGGGACAGTAGGAGGTCAGACAGCAGGACACACTGATGGGGGACACGAGCCTTACTTTGGAGACAGATGCCGAGGGCGGCAGGCACGGGCCCAGCCCAGGGATGCTGTCAGGCGCTGCTCCCTCCACTCGGTTCCCTCTGGCACATCCCGCTAGAAGGAGAGAGGCAGGTGATGACTGGGGCGGTGACACAGCCGGGGTGTACAGCACAGGGCGAGTCCTTACCTGGCAGGGTGGGGGACAGCCCAGCTGGGGCTGGCTGTGTGTAGGGAGCGGCTTGCTCTCCCCAGGCTGCTCACACGCCAGGCCAGCTCCATCCTCATCCCAGGCAGGGGAGCCCAGTGCCAACAGGGCCCTGTGAACACAACCCTGGGTCACCCAGCCTGTCCCACCCCTCAGCCCCAGAGCCCACCCTGGCCGGGCAGGAGCCCAGGTGCCCAGGCTCCTCCTTGGGACTCACCCCTCGCTGCTCTCTGTCTCCAGCTGGGCCTCCAGCAGCATCTGCTCCACGTCAGCGTGGCAGGAGAAGCGCGAGGGCACGGGCTCAGGACACCCTGGGCCACACCACAGCTCCACCCAGGAGCCTGGGGGGGCTGTCAGTACAGCACCAGCCTCGACCCCATGCCACCCACCTGCTCTGCTCCCTGGCTCCCCTCATCCCACCGGGAGCCCTCCCTGGTCCACCCCACAGCAGGGACCACGGCAGCAGCAAGCACAGTCTCTGACCTGGGACGTCCTGCACATCTCCCTGCCCAGGGCTGCTCCTCGCCGGGCCCTGCTCCCCATGACCCCCTCCTGTCTCTGTCTCTGCCTCTGCCCCGGCCCCCACGGTGCACCCCAGCCCACCGGTCCGAGACCCCCACTAATCGGCCCCATGCTGCCTCACTGCAGGAATCCCCGCGGGACCCCACGGAATCCACCCCCCCGAGTCCTGACAGCTTGCCCGGGACCCGCAATGCATGTCAGCCCCTCCAGGATGCCCACCCGGGCCACCCCAGACTTGCCCCCTCTCCCCGGCGCGCGACAGGGCCCTCCTGGGGACCCCCACCCCACACACGCTGCCCAACAGGGACCCCCGGGCTCCTCACTGACCCACACTCCCGAGCTGCCCGTTCACCCCGACCCTACTCCGGGTCACGCCAGCNTATTGCCGCCGCCGCCAGGGGGCGTCCCGGCCCGACCCGCGTAGCGCCCCGGGACCGGCCCGACCCCACTCCCCGACAAGGGCCCGAACCCCCAGTCCGGGTCCGAACCCCTCGGTCAGGGGCTGCCGCCGGCCCGCGCCGCCCCTTGCTTCTCGGCGAACCGCCTGCGAGAGGGAGGAGAGAGACAGAGAGAGCCTGTCAGGAGGGCCGGCACCGGGTCACTGCCCCGCTGCTCCTCTGTGCAACCCGTCCCGGGGGAGCCCGGTTCGAGGGTCACTCGGAGAGAGGAAGGGATGGGGGGGGAGGAGACCCCAAAAGGCGGGAGGTGGGCAGCTGGGGCAGCCCTGAGCTGTCAGTGCTCTCCGGTAACAGCGGCATGACCGGGGCTGCTGTTGTCTCACAGAACCCAGGACAGACAGATCCCAGACAGACAGACACCTGCCTTTCTGCTCCCCAGCCTATGTCAGCAAGGAAGGTGCAGTAAGGAAGGGTGAGGAGCACAAGCACCCTCCCCAGTCTCCCTGGGATCCTTTCCACTCCAAGATCACTGTGCTACAGCCAAAGAGACTCATGAGAGGGGCATGAAACTTCATCACACAGGAGAACAAGAGAGCCAGGGGGTATCCATGGGAAAGGATTTCTACCTCCTCTCCTTGGCAGTTGTACAGATTACACCCAGTGGATCCAGAAAGACCCCCTCAGCCACCTTTGTACCACTCTAGAGACAGAGCCTAATGCTCAATATTCCATGGAACAGGAATACTGCCAGATCAAATTTATAATCAGATCAAATGCCAGATCAAAGTATCTAAACTGAAATGATATTCCAGAAAAACAGACGTTTAAATTTTTGGTGACTGAGAGCTACCCAGAGTCACCCTGGGCCAGCCCTTATTCCACTGATTAATCCTCTGCCTTTTCAGGAACAACTACGCTGCTACCTGTGTACAGTCTGTCTGCCCATAACTCCTACTCATTAGTTACTATTACTCTGCTTTTCTCTGCCAGATTAAGCAGCCCTACAGAAACTGGTTCCTTCACCCACAATTACAGTGTGTCATCTCATTTAGAGAAATTTAACAGGCTTAACTTACA
Organism: Florisuga fusca; assembly: GCA_038090715.1. Lineage (NCBI taxonomy): Eukaryota > Metazoa > Chordata > Aves > Apodiformes > Trochilidae > Florisuga > Florisuga fusca. Next base: position 75,015 of record JAAWXA010000105.1, read on the forward strand.
GAAAAATCAGAATGAGTTTGGAGGTTGTCTTTTCTAAATAAAGACCCAGAAAGAAGAGCTGGGCACTTGTTCCAGTATTTGCTCAGTCGAAACCATGCACAGAGTTCAAACTTACTCCCTAATTCTTCACTTACACTGAGGAATATGAACTGTGTTGTCCCTGTTGCCCAACAGCAAGCCTAAATTGAGTGCAAACTGAATTGAGTGGGGCAGCACCCACACCAAGTTCAGAGAAACCTGTAGTCCCCACAGTGACTTGTCAGTCACATCTGAAGAACCAAATGAGGTTTTTTTTTTTGTTAAGCCCTGCTCCTCAGCAGCTGTCTGGGGAACCAGCTTCTATCCCAGCCCGGGTCAAGTGCTTGGAAGAGGTGAAGCAGACAAACATCTGCCTTCTCTCTTCTCCTCTTCTCCCTGCCTTGGTCCCACTGCCCTGGGCCAGAGGAGAGGAATGAGTGGGAAGGAGGCTGGCCCTTGGTTGGGGCACAGCAGGGCACTGCTGGGCTGGGGCCTGGGGACCCAGGCAGGGTGAGGAGTGGGAAGGCTCTCACCTCCTGGCATAGTCATACAATGCTCGTTTCCGCTCCTGCAAGGACAGGTGCCGTTCCACAGGGGACTTTGCAAATTGCTTTGTAGCTGGCTGGAACAGAAGCACAAAAGCCATCAGGAGAGAGAGTCAAAGCCAGGAGACATGCCCAGTGGCTCTGCCATGAGCCAGTTAGGTCTCCAATTTAAAATGCCATGCTCCCCTGATGTGACGGCTCATCCTGAGCACTGGCCACGAGCTGTCAGACCAGAGAAGACAACAGAGCCACCACAAGTACCTTAGAAGGCACAGCCACGGTGCCCTGGGAGCCAGAAGCAGCTGCAGCCTGGGAGGTAGACGGAGCAACGTCAGCACCAGCCTCATTACTTTCTGGAAAGAAGGCAACTCTCCCCTCCAGCAGGTTTGCAATGGTGGTATCCACAGAGTCAGTTTGGGCTGTGGGGACAAAAGAGGACCTGTTGTTACAGGGGAGCTGTTACTCTGGGACACCCAGGTCCTTGCTGCCACTGTGCTCCATGGTGCAGTGGGGACAAGGTTTCTGCTCTCAGCTGTCAGACTTGGCACTGGAGAGGTAATCCTGTGTCCCTGCACACACCTCAGGCACTGCTCACCTAGATCTGTCCTAATGGCCTCCAGAGGCACATGAGGCAGGACCTCCTTGACCTGCTGAGCCATTGCCATGATCCGCATGTCCTCGGGAATGACGCCGGTCAGGCTGGAAGGCATCCTGGGCCTGGCTGCCTGGGGTTGGCTGGAGGCTGCAACAACAGTGGGTGCAAGAGGGTGTCCCAAGGGTGCACAGCCCCCTCACTGCCAGCTTGCCACAACCTCCTGTCTAGGGCACACAGGCAGCGCCGGCCCCCAGGCATATTGAATGTGCCTTCTCCTCTCCCTCCACACACCAGTAGCCACAAGCAGACTGAGGCAACCATAAGGTCAAAGCCTGAGTGGCCAGGATACCCACCTGGGGCAAAGGGGAGGAACGACGTGTGTCTCAGCCTCTTCATGTGTTCGGCTTTATCTGCTGCAGTGAGCCGTGTGGATACCACACCCAGCTCCATGGCCAAGAGCTGCAGAAATGCAGAGAAGAGTCACACCCACAGGACCCACAGCATGAATGGCCCTGGCTAGCAGGCGTTGTCCAGGGGTACAGGCTCGCCTGGAGCCACAGCGAGGGGAAGAGGACTAGGATTGATTTCTCCAGGGCCTCAGTGATGCATTGCAGTGTCACATGGAGCACATGAAAGACGAGGAGTAGGCAATACCATCCAGACAGAACAGGCTGACAGGAAGACACGAGATCTTCGGTACAGGGGCTATGAAGTGCCCAGCGCATAGGGGAAAGGTGGAGAGACAATTGCTTTATCTGATTTGTGGTAGGAGAGAGGAGAAGGGAGAGTGAAATGTTGGAACTAGATGGGGCAAGCCTTGATAACTGGCTGAAAGGATAAGGGGTTGCAAACAGTACATGGTAAAATGGCGTAATTTTAAGGGGCGATAGGGGCCAGCATTTCCATCTTACAAGTGCACCCATCCAGAAACACTCTTTGCCACTCTGCTGGCAGCCCACCCTCCTTGATCCCAAATGTCCTATATACCCCTCTCCCAAGTCGTCCTCCTACCTCCTGAACTCGGAGCGCAAAATCCTCACTCAGCTCTTCAGCTCGTCTGGGGACAGACGGCATCCACCTGAATGGGGACAACAGCGCTGGGCCAGTGGCTGAACAGGCCCCCAGCACTGGCAGTGCCACGGCGCTGCTCCCACCGTAGCTCTCCCGCAAACCCCGCACCTCTCCCACCAGACAAGCCTCAAACTTCAGTGACAGTTTGGGAAGTGAAGGGCAAGGCCCGGCTCAGGAAGCTGTCTGACTGAGTCTTTATTAGCACTCAAGCGTAACATGTGAAATATCTCCTAATGAGTTCCCAGAAAAGCCCCAAACAAGGAGATGCTGCCACTGATGTGGAAGTAGGAAACAGATCAGAAAGAGTTGAGCCAGATATGGCTGGGGAAAGCTTCAGCACAAGACTTTCCCTTACTGAACCCCTTCCACTGCCTGTGGACCAATGCTGTCTGGGCTTCCTTGGCGTCAAAACCACCTCTGCAGTTCATGAGGGACTGCAGGGAAGGGAGGGATGCCAGAGACCGAGCTGCCTGCAGGGAATCACTTGGGGTCAACTACAGCAGAGCAGCTAGCTTCAAAAATATACCTGGCAAACATAACACAAAAGCCCTGAGACTCCTCTCCTTCACCAGCTGAGCATGGGAACCAAGGGCCCTCTCCCCTCCAGAAGCTGGTTGAAGCTGGTCCAGAAGCTGGACCTGGCAGGGACTAAATAATGCTGAACAAGCTGTGATATCCCAGGGAGGGTACACAGCAGCAGGTGCCAAAACATCTCTTACTGCAGCAGCAAAAGCCTCAGGCTCTGCAAGTACCCTAAACCTTGTCCCAAATGGAAGAGAGAGAGGTAGTACCTTACTTGATAAACTGTGAAGGGAACAAAGAAAGTCCAGAGCAGCTCTGTAATCCAGGAGGAGTCAGCCACGCTCTGGGGAAGAGAGCACAGTGAGAGCACAGCCCACAGGCTCCAGCTGGTCCAGTCCCCACCAGGGAGGCAGTGGGGCAGGACACAGTAAAGCTGTGGCAGTGAGTAAGGGACACACAGGCAGGGAGTAAGGGACAAGGAGGCAGAGATGTGGAGGACAGGAAAGAAGGAATGGCAAACCCAGCACACAGTGAGGGCAGCCTCAGCAGATCCACCTTCACCAGTCAGAGCAAGAGAGTCAAAGTTTCCACTGCTCTGAGTCACCTTTTCCTCCCACTAGGACAGCAGGATTTTCCCTCTGTATTCCCACATTCTCTGTGACTTTAGAAGGACCAGAAGTGCCCTAAAACTTTCTGATGCTTCCTGAAAATGACGAGCAACCCTTGCTTATTCTGATGGGAACAGCCCATGGGATGTCTTAGCTCCCATCAGCTTTCTCCACTTCCAAACAAGCCACACTGTGAAGACTCAAACAACTCTCCTCATTGAAGATAATTGAAGGTGAGCTGTAATTTATTACTTTCTATTACAAAAAATAGTAAATAATCAAATAACCTTTTCCCTAAGAAATGCTGTGCTGCCTGCCAGCAGCCAGCACTAGAGCAGAGGGTTCCCTGTCCTCCCCCAGTACACAGCCCTGAGCAGCTGGACCACACCAGGAAGCCAGTCCAACTGAGAGCAGACAGCTGAAGTAGAGATCCTGAGCTAAATCTTTGCACAATTCTAAAGAATTTGCTATAGAATGGACGCTGTTCCTTGGATTTTAGTAATTGGTTCCTTTCCTTCTGCGGCACCCCAGCTTTCTATCAGCTGGGGAGAACACCACCTCAGGACCTGCAGTTCCCAGTGGAGGTGCCCTCCTTCAAGGTTCCAGCTGGTGAAAATTCTTCCTTAAACCCAAATTTGGTGGTTTGCTCAGCCAAGAGTCTGATACATTTCACCGAATGTCTAAGAAAACTTTCTGTAAAGCATTGTTCGAACTGCTCGAGGTGTCGCATCTCCAGTCCTCGAAAGTTTCTGATCGTTTAAAATTATGTAAGCAATCCACTGGGATTTATTTAGACAATGCATATGAAGTGCAAGAAACCCTCCTTGACCTCTGCAGATAAAAATCTGAGCCAAGAAGTGGCTATAACCAGCTTCTTGAAACAGCTCTGCAGCTCTGTGCACGCTGCTCTCCTCAGCTTTACTGAAGGAAAGGATGCAGAAACAAATACACAACTTGTTACATCTCAAAATTTCTCAGAGAAGCCAAAACATAAAAAAAAACATTCTACTTCTCCCACTTCTCTGGAGAAATTTTAAATCAAAAAATTTAAAGTATCCTCACTGCTAGAAAACTGAATCTTAATCCAAAACTGACTTGTGCAGTACCAACATTGTCTGCAGAGGCTGCTGCTGTGGGCTTGCTCAGAAAAAAAACACCAAAGTTCTCCACTGAAGCCTCTTCTCCAGCAGCTATCCACAATCTTTCTGCCTTTTTCCTGATAAGACGATTAGTCTGACTGTCTTTAAGTGCTCTGTGGATTCTGCATCATGCTTTTGCCCCACTTCCATGGGCATCCCCTTGTCGTGGGGGAGGAGCTTTTGGGCCCTTGTGAGGTTGGGAGCTCCGCTGGCAGTGGCATATGCCTCCAGTAGGGTCTCCCATGCCTGACAGGTCACAACTGAAGGGTCAGACAAAGTGTGTCCATGGGCAGGATGAGCTCACTAGCATTCAGGCAACCATTCTAGGAGAAGGACAACTCTAACTCCAAACCTGGGCAGATGGAGCTCATTTAGCCCTGTAAGGCCATCCATCTAAGAGGAGGATACCCTAACTAAACCTACGTCCTAAGGACTTTGCTGTCAGTGCGCTTGCAGCAAGCATAGGTAGAGCCCTTCTTAAATCTTGGTTTGCAAGGCCAGGCCATGATGAATGTGCCACCTTTAGTATGGGCTGTGCCATTTTGTGACCAGCTGCTTTATGTCCATCCACTGTCCTATAGCTTAACCACACGGACAACAGAGAATCAACTAAAACATCTTACAAATATAAAATATAAGTGCCTTTTCATCAAGTAGATCTATAAATTATATCAGGAAACAAGAACTTCAACAAAATCTCACTCTGTAAACAAGCTGGGAACAGTTTAATGCAATCTGTTCAGCAGTGCCAGGATTATAACTATGAACTTTGCCACTTTTCTAAGGCTGGCATTGCATCATGTTCCACATCTGCACTCAGGAGACACAAGCTCAAGAACCCTGCACAACCCTTGGCACACCAGAGAGACCTTTCCACAGCACTTTACAATTGGACAGGGAGGAGGTGCAACATGGAGCTGGTGACAGAAGCCAGGCAGCACTGTCACGCAGCTGAGCCGCCAGAATCACCAGTGTAACCAAAAGAGCATTTGGAGCTCCCTGGTGAAGGCATATGGAAAGCAGAAGTGTCAGCACTGAGGAGCTTGTCCTAAGGTGAGAGGATAGGAGGCCACAGGCACTGTCACAGGCTGAGAAGCAGAGTGAGGACAGAGGAAAGGCTCACTAAGCACACCCCTCAACACCCGCACGGCGCCCGCCCTCTCCGACTCACCACAGTGATCAAAGGCCTCTGGACTTGCAGGGCAACTGGCTGCACCACATCCAGGATAGAAAACGGCCAAGAACTGCAAAGGAAGAATTCAGCAGCGAATGACCCCTGAGCTTAGGCAGTGCCACCAGCCCTGCCACAGAACCCCCATGCCCAGCACCTGAAGTGCAGCAAGCCAGCACGGCCGTTGGTGGCTGCCTCCTCCGGGAAGAGCAGCAGCGGGGGGTTTCCTCTGTGGGATGAATACACCTTTAGAGCATCCACCAGCTCCACCCGGCTCCCTGTTGCTCCCAGCTCCATGAATCCCCGAGACCAGCAGATGAAGCCAGGAGCACCATTCAGTGCAGGCTGCAAGGGAAAAGAAGAGTTAGGAAGAAATGTCCCATGGCCCCCTTGCAGCCACAGCCCACTGCCCCAGGAGGCACAGCTCCTGCTTATGAGCAAAAATGCCTCTGAGGGCTGAGGGAGCAACCTGCATGGTAAAAGCACTGGTAGCAGAGAACTTGTTATTGCCAAGCTGCAGGAACTGCTCTGGCCCTAAATCCCCAGGAATTTGATTCCTAGTCTTCAGTTCAGACTACACTCCTGTACCCCCTGCACTGGGAGACAACTGCGTTCCCCCACCTTTTCTCTGTCAGCTCCTGACAGGCTTGGCAGGAGCTACACTGCTTCCATGAGTTACTTTTCTCCAGATAAGGAGCAACTCTAGAGCTGTTCAGGATACAGGACCTACCAACTCTAGTCCCAGGCACATTTGGTTCATTTTGATACAGGAACTCCACACACAAGGAGTTTCACAGGAGTCTGGGGAACGTTACCCAGCACAGTCACCCGAGCAGCACCGCCTGCCACACAGCTCCCTCTGCACCCACATGCAAAGAAGTGGTACCCAGTGTTGGGGGAAAGCCCCAACCAGCCCTGCTTCTGACACCACCTCTCAGGAAAGTCAGAAAGGCAAGGATTTGCCCACTCTTTTTCAATAAAAGCAATACTCGCTGCACCACCTCCTGTCCTTCCTCACCCTGTTGCATGCAAAGGCTAAAGCATGACATTGAACCACAGAAAAACCCCTCTAGGCTTGTGCAGTCCTCGGTTAATAAATAACAACTGAAGAGGCTCAGGACTACACCTAAATTCTGAAAGCGTTCTCTGCACTTTCCTCGTGGAAGGGGGAGAGTCCAGACCTGCCACGCTCCATCTTCAAGTTACTCACCGTGTTACAAGAGGTCAGGAGGTTGATGATGTTGTGATCGAATTGTGTGACGTGGTTGGCAATGTACACCCTCACGCTGGCATCACGGAGCCGGGGATCATTTTGCCGCACAAATAAGCCCAGCACTGAGCACATCACACGCACAATGAATCTGCAGAGGGGGTAAGTGGTTTCCTCAGACCCTGCAGTCTGAGCTGTCCCTGGCCCCTGGCTCACACATCCAACAAACACAACAGAGACCTGGGAACCCCTGTGACTTGCACAGGGACCACGGTACAAAACGGAAACGATTTGACAGGTGGCTGGGACAGGAATGGCGGGAAGGATGCAGCTAAAGGCTGCCTGTAGAGCTGGAAATGCAGCAGAAACCATGGAGCACCAAGCCCCACCGTGGGATCCCAGATGATGTCCTTGTCAGATCAGCCCTTGAACACTCCAGAGGCATCTGCACCTCTGCATGAGCCAACCGTCCACAGCTACGGGCCCTGGGAGGGGGCAGCCATCCCAGCCTCCTGCCCCACAGCAGTGTCTGCACACCCCCTCCCCACCACTGTCAGCCGTGGGCAGCGCGGGGGGGCACGCACCGTCGCACCACACTGTCGGGCAGGGCGCAGCTGACCAGAAAGACGTGTACACCAATGAAGAGGCGCAGGACGAGTAGGCAGAGTCCCACGGGCGCATAGAGCAGCAGGGCCAGCAGCAGGAAGCCATCGGTCGGGAACCTGCAGGGCCAGGGAGCAGCACAACCAACCTAAGTACAGCTGGAGCACACACGGGGCTGCCCGCTGGGCCCTCCCCAGCGACCACCCTGCTCCTCCTGCCCCGCCCTCCCCCTCCCAGACAGCCCGGCCCTGTCCCTCCGAGGGCCTCCAGGGCACACTCTGGGACGTCGCTCATCCCCCAGCGGGACACCCCTATCTTCCCCACGGAACTCCTTCCCCCAGCGCGTCCCCGGCCCCGGCCCCGCGGACACCCCAGCCTCCTGCCCGCGACAACGCCAGCAGCCCGCGGCCCAC
>JAAWXA010000105.1:82929-101502 GCA_038090715.1 Florisuga fusca
CCCTCCCCCCCCCCAGCATGCTGCTCCATAACCTTCCCCCTTGAGCAAAGTTGACTAACCTGCGTTTTTCTCTCCTGGTCTTGCAGGCTGGTGTGACATTTGCCTTTTCCTAGCTATCAGGAGTCCCTCTATATATATTTGAGCACTTGCAGGGACATCCGACACCCCCTTGTGTCCCCTTGTCTGGAGTTGTGTTTGTCCAGTTGGCTTCGGGGTGAACAATCTCTCCCTTGGTCTTCTGTGTCATGCTGTATCCCCGCAGGGTCTGCCTCTGGGCACAAGGGCTTGAGAGCCCCAAAGACCAGGGCAAAAAGGCACCAGTCCCCTCAGAACCTTGTGTCTGGTGTCTCTGGGTCCCTTGTCTCACTGAACACCAGCAACCTTCCCACCCTGTCTCTCTTGTCCCATCAGGGTCAGACCTTTGCCATTGTGCACAGGCTCTGGACTCTTTCTGCTTGTTCCCTGTGTGCTTATATGGACTATGGAGATGAGGAAATGAAGGAGTCTCTCTATAGTGCTGTTGCCAGACATCCCCACCATACTTTGCTTTTTTCCAGGCCTCCCAGCTGGGGTCACCCAGTCTGCCTGGTCCTAAATGCCCCACCAGCCCCTCAGGTTGCCTGCCACCCCTCCCTGACTTCTGCCCACCTCACAGGCATCCTTTTTCGGGACGTGATATGCCCATCTCCAACGGCTCGGGTTTCCTGGTGTCCCCGGATGGGCTCATCGTGACCAACGCTCACGTGGTGGCTAACCGGCGGCGTGTGCGGGTGAAGTTGGCCAGTGGTGAGCAGTACGACGCTGTGGTGCAGGACGTGGACCAGGTTGCAGACATTGCCACCATCAAGATCAAGCCTAAGGTGAGCTTTGCTGTTGTGCAGATGCTCCCTGCCCTGCCCTGCCCTGTCCTCCTCTTTTGCTCTCCCATCAGTCCACTCACCAACCTTCTCTCCCGCAGCACCCGCTGCCCACCCTGCCCCTGGGGCGCTCCTCCGAGGTGCGGCAGGGAGAGTTTGTGGTGGCCATGGGCAGCCCCTTCGCCCTGCAGAACACTATCACCTCCGGCATCGTCAGCTCTGCCCAGCGGGGCAGCCGAGAGCTGGGCCTGACTGCCTCCGACATGGAGTACATCCAGACCGATGCTGCCATCGACGTAAGGGGAGCTTGGGGTGCAGGGCAGGCGGGCACCTCACCCTGGCACCCCTCTCTGGGGAGCGGGGAGCTGGGGGGGTGCTGTGGATGCCATGGAGGCTGGACACAGGGTGCTGGGAGACAAAGACGTGTGTGGGTGCTGTGTTTCGGGGCCTGATCCTGTTCCCTCTTCCCTGTCCTGATGCTGTGGGTCCTGTTGCACTGGGATGTGCCTTTCATGACCTGTCGCTGTCACCACTCTCTCCTGCTGCAGTTTGGGAACTCCGGGGGCCCCCTTGTCAACTTGGTGAGTGTTCCTACTTGCACCCTCACTGACCAGATGTCCTAGTTTGGAACAGGTTTACTTAGAAGAAATTTAGCTAAAAGTAAAGTTACAAGAAAATTAGTTCTATCCTGGGCCAAAGCAGGACACTGGAACAGAGATGCTTTGTCCTCTCCAGTCCCTGTCCCATGGGGGAGCACCTGTAGGTGCTGCAGCTGTTGGGAAGGAGGGGCTGCACCAACTCCAGGCTCCCTGTGAGGAGGAGCAGGGGACCAGCCCGGGTGGGAACCCTGTGCTGTTTCAGGGGTTCTGAGCTGAGGGGGTTTTGCGTGGCAGTGTTGGGCCCTGATCAGTTGAGGCTGCATGGCTGGTGCAGGGAGGTGGCTGAGGGCAGGGATGCATCCCTGGGGTTGGTCCCTGCCCACTCTAGCAGGGCTGGGCTGTCTGGGAGGGGACGGGCATCTCCCTGTGCACCACAGTGCTGGCTGAGCAGTACAGTGCCCTTCCCTGCAGGATGGAGAAGTGATCGGGGTGAACACCATGAAGGTGACATCAGGCATCTCCTTTGCCATCCCCTCGGACAGGCTGCGCAAGTTCCTGCAGAAGGAGGAGCAGCGCAAGAGTGAGTTGGGTGTCCTTAAGCTCAAGTGGTGGGGGAAGCAGGCCAGGAGGAGGGGGACGAGGGAAGCTGTGGCACAGCTTGGCTCTGGGCCCTTCTGAGAGCAGGGAGAGCAGAGCAGCAGGAAGAGTCTTTGTAAGCCGGAAGATTCTCACATCTGTCACAAAGCCCCTCTGCCGTGGGGGACCTGTGCTGCTGTCCCTGCCTGCATAGGCCTGACAAGCTCCAATGAGGCTGCAGCCCAGGTGAAGACTTTTAAATTGTCCAAAGTCCAAAGTAGGTAAGGATTTTGATTTTTTGTGTGTTTTTTATTTTTGGGTTGGGTTTGGTTGTGGTTTTTTTTTTTTTTTTTTTTTTTTTTTTTGTTTGGTCCATTTCTGCTTTTCAGTAGGTCTCAGGGTTTGGGAAAATCATGGTGGGTCATTCGTTGGTGTTCAAAAATGGAAAGAATGACCTGGAAACTGCGGGTTACTTGTGTACAGTAATGGAAGCACAAGTGCGGGATTCAGCTGTATCATAAAACTGTATCAGCAGTGTTGAGTCACCAGTCCTGGAGGGGTTTCAAAGTCATGTAGATGGTGCTGAGGGACATAGGTTAGTGATGGCTATGGCAGTGCTGGGTTACCAGTTGGACTCCATGATCCTAAAGGTCTTATCCAAACAGAATGATTTGATGGTTCTATAAAGGACAAGTAAATAACTTAGTCCTATAGAACATTGCCTCTTTTTGTTCCTTTGTGTTTAGGATAATTTATTTAATACACATTCTTGATTTCTTGTTCTTATATTGACACCATGTGGTGATAGTCTCAGTCAAAAAGACTGCTCAAACCAGGAAAGTAAAACATGCCTGACCTGCATGTAACCCAGCTGCTTCACGTGGGTGGTGGGCTTGCTCCATGTGGTGCCTGCTCTGCAGTGTGTGGGTTTGGGACCCGTCCCAGGGCTCGTTTGAGCACAGGTCTCTCCAGATGTGTCATTTGCTGTCCTTCTCTTCAGCAGGCTTGTGGTTTGGCAACGCAGAGACGAAGCGCCGTTACATAGGGGTGATGATGCTGACCCTCACACCCAGGTACGTGTCCTACGGTCAGGGACCAGCAGACAGGTCTTGTGGCATGGTGGCTGTGTGGTGGGATTTCCCAAGCTAACTAAGTGCCTGGTTTGGGGAGGATTGTCTTTATGCCCTCAGCGTTCAATCTCAGGTCTCTTTGTACTCATGTGTTTAGACTCTGGGCTGTGTCAGAGGTAAATTAGACTCTTGCAAGTTTGTACACTTGTGGCAGAATCTGCAAGTAGATAAAAAGTCCCTGAACGTGCCCCCCAGCATACCAGATGAGCTTGAAATTGTCACTGAAGGGAGCTGGATAAAGAACCCTTGTGACAGTGCATGAATGAAAAGCCACCAGAAAAGTTGTATAATTAACAGACACATAGCACACCAACCGAAAAGTGTGATGAAACAGCTGAGTAAGTTGTGCTTTCCAGGAGGGGGGGTCTACCAGATGAATTGTGTGATGGTCCATAAACAGCTCTAGAATATGGGACTTTCAGAATAAGAAATCTCAAGTTTGCCTGCAGTAATCAGCTGAGGGGGGAGGTAAAACGTGTAAGAGAGCTAATGTGCTGTGAGGGTCCCGGGCCTCAGGAGGACGGCAGGGTGCTGCATCTAGAAGAAACCATCATGGTGGTGACCATGCCCTGGGAAGAGGGAAAGGGATGAGTCCTTGTGGGTTCCTGTGGCTCCGTGTGTTGTGGTGCACAGGCTGCCAACACCTCTGGGCACCTCAAGCAGTCTCTGGGGTTTCTACCTTGAACACAAGCAGAGTAGCAGATGCTCTGTGTCACTTGATACTGGGGTGATGGCATGTCTGGGGACAGTCAGCGTTGCTGGCGTGTCCAGTAGATGGTGCTGGTACTCGGCGGAACCTCCGCGATGTGGGGAGTCCGACTCCTCCCACGCCACGGGACAGGCGTGCAGGTCCAAGCCTGTCGAGGAAGACTTGTGAAATGTTTTGGACGTGTGAAATGTTTACCCAGGTCCAGCTTCTGCACAGCCAGCGAGCAGTCTGGCAGCTGGTCCTGGGCAACCATCGGACCACGAGCCTTGTTTGTGCCCAGTTGCTGGGGTCATCTCCCGAGGAGGGATTGCTCGCCTTGGAATTGGGTGATGACGCTGTCTGAACATGCTCACTGGAAAAGTCAGAAGCTTCCCCCAGTGCAGGAAGAAAGAGAAGATCCAATTTGGGTACAAGTTCGTCAACAGCCTGGTCCTGTTCCACAGACTGTCTGGCAGGCAGGAGCTTCCCAAGGCTCCAGACCTTTCTCCTGCTGTCTGAAGGGAACAGAGCTGAGCCCATGGCTTTGAGCTCAGCTGTCATGGAGCTTGTAGGTGCCCTCACCATTGCCACAAAAAGCCATGGGAAGAGACAGAACCCAGCTAGCACAGCCCTCGGCAGTCATCTCACAACAGGAAGTAAGAAGGAACAGAAAAAAGGACTTTGGAAACAGCAAAGGAGTGAGACAGTGGTTATAGGGAGCAGTTACACATGAAACAGCTGCTGAGGTGTGTTCCTGGTCAGGGCTATAACTGTAGGGATGTCTAAAACATGGGTTAGTTCTTCACCCAGTGTGTGATAGAACTTGCTGGTGTTGTGGGGTTCAAAAGAGCAAATAGAAAACTTTGCAGAAGGAAAATCTTGCTGGCCTTGAGGTGCAGTGGTGCAGCATTACAGCTCAGGAGCTTCCTGAGACAGGCAAATAGAGGCCATGAGCAGCAGAATTGGAGCTGAGGAAAGATGGGAGGAACTGGGATTGTCGGTGGACTCCAGGAGGATGATGCAGGTTCTCTCAGGAGGAGAGGCAGGTTTACCTCTGCTGGACATGTCTGGCCAGACAGAGACGGACACATAGTTTGTTCTGTCAGGAGAGAAGTCAAACTGCAGCAAGGGAGGGGTGGAAGGGAGGGAAGGAGTCTGATGGTCTGACCTGCTCAGAATAGCAATGTGCGTCCCCAGTAACTGTGATCCAATTTTCATCTGTCTCCGGTGCTGTTAGGACTTTTGTCTTCCAGTTTTTGACAGAAAGAATGTGGTGTTTGGGTGTCCCTGGGGTTTGCAGATGGTCTCTTGTCCTTAATAGCATGTGAAGACTCAGGAGGTTCTGCACTGTGGTCTTTGAGCCTGTGCAGCTGTGGTGGGGTGGGAGTGCTGCCCTGCTTCCCAGCTCCTTACCATGATGCTGGTTTTCACTCTGCAGCATCCTGGCTGAGCTGAAGTTGCGTGACCCCAGCTTCCCTGATGTCTCCTATGGAGTGCTGATCCACAAGGTGATCATTGGCTCTCCAGCCCATCAGTAAGTGCTGACCTGTGTCTTGGAGGGTGGTGTGGGAGCGCAGGTACATGGGATGGGATGTGCTTAGCTGAGTGCTTTCCTCTTGAGTCTGCAGTCAGTCTGCAGCAGAAACTCCCTGGTGGCCCTTGCCCAGGCTTGGTGTCCTGTTGGCCAAGACACCTGGGTGGTTGGAGGGACACCCAGTGCAGAAGCCCAAGATTCCTGGAATGCCTGGGAAGATGAAGCTGAGCCCCTGCTCCACCTGCTGTGCACTCCCATGGCGGTTCTTTCGGCAGGGCAGGGATGAAAGCTGGGGATGTGGTGCTGGAGATCAACGGGCAGCCGTCTCGCCGCGCGGAGGATGTGTACGAGGCAGTTCGGACGCAGCAGAGCCTGGCTATGCTGGTGCGGCGTGGCTACGACACTTTGCTGGTGAGCGTTGTCCCTGAGGTCACAGAGTAGCAGTGCTGCCGTGCTGGGCACGGACTGTCCCAGAGCCGAGGACACAGGAGAGAGACACATCTGTGCACTGATCCAGAGCTCCTGAGGAACTGACTAGAGGGGCCAGGCAGAGGGGCCGGCCCAGTGCTCGGGAGGACTCAAGATGCCACCATTCCCCTCCAAACTCCAATAAAGCTCTTTTCTAGGGACCCAGAGCCCCATTGCCTCTTCTCCGTGCAGGGGCTGTGGCCAAGAGGATGCTGGGCTGTGTGAGATCCTGTCCTTCCTGTTGGTCCCCACATGAATCCTTCCAGCCAGGGAGGAGCACACCAGCTGTTTCTCCAGGGACCCCTTTAGTGTTAGGGGAGAGGCGTCCTGCCACCCGCACAGGCTGGGACACGACTTCTCCAGCTGTAACACGTGAGCAGCCCTCGAGCTGTGGCTGGTAGGGCCACCGCTGCAGTGAGAACAGCTTTGCCAGGGCAGCTCTCCTCGGTGTGCCGGCTGAGCTGGTCTGTGGCAGCTCAGGCTGCCATGGCCGTGCCTACAGTGCCAGAGGGATGTGGTAGATGTCTGCTTTTCCATGTTGCTCCCATAGGGAGCATTGCAGAAGCTCCAAAGTCTGCATCCACAGCTGCACCCATGAAGCAGGTTGTGAAAGGGGTGCCAAGGCTGGGCCCTGAGATGACCCTGGTGGTCGTGAGGCTCAAAGGTGGGAGCAGGGGCTGGAGCCAGAGCTGTGGGTGCCTGGTTGGTGCTGCGTGTCCCTCCCCCAGCCCCGTGTCTGTCCTGCAGCACTGCTCTCCCACGCATGCAGCCCCTGGGGACTGTCCCTGTGCTCTGCAGCTGGTGGCCTGGAGCCCGTCTGTCCCTTCTGGGAAGGAGCAGCTCCGGCTGTTCCTGGAAGAGCCCCCACTCTGCTGGGCCCAGCCATGCTCTGCTGGAGGAATGCAGGTGTTGAGCCAGGCCCTGCCCAGGACGAGGCTCCCCAGCTCTTGCTCCTGTCTGTTATTTTTAGGAGATGAAAGAAGCTCAGTTTCTCAGGGTGCTGCCGTGAAGGGCAGCTCCTCCCGCCCCAGAGAACAGGGCTCCTTTCAGCCAGCCTGGCCTCGCCAGAGGAATTTGCTCCCCCGGCAAGGCCCAGCCGGCGGCTCACAGGGGAAATAGCTGAGGCGCCGGCAGCATGTCTGGCATAGCTGCCCCGGCAGCCCCAACCGCAGCGATTTCCAGTGCCCAGAGCCAGGGCCTGCCCTGGTTCTGCCACTTCCTGGGTCTGTCCCTGGCAGTGTGGAGGTCACTGGGCCGCAGGAGCGGGGCTATCCCTGCCCTTGCTTCATACCATGTCCTCCTATTCTGGCCCAGGCTCTGCTCCCACCATGTCAGTCACATCGTCCCATCTCTGCTGTGAGACTGCAGTCCTCATTGGTCAAACCCCTCCAGGGATGATGGGGACTCCAGCCCTACCCTGGGCAGCCTGGGCCAGGCCCTGACAACCCCTTCCAGGGAGAAATCTTTCCCAAGCTCCAACCTAAACCTCCCCTGGCACAACTTGAGGCTGTTTCTCTTGTCCCATCACTTGTTGCTTGGGAGCAGAGCCCGACCCCCCCCCTGGCTCCAACCTCCTCTTAGGGGGTTGCAGAGAGCTAGAAGGTCTCCCCTCAGCCTCCTCTGCTCCAGGATCAAGACCCCCAGCTCCCTCAGCTGCTCCTGGTCAGACTTGTGCTTCAGACCCTTCCCCAGTTCCATTGCCCTTCCCTGGACATGCTCTGGCTCCACAATGTCCTTCTAGTGAGGGGCCTCAAAATTGCTCAATACTGTTTTCAGCTCCCGCACTCTGTGCCCAGCCCTGCAGTACAAGCTGTGCTGGACCTCCTGGTCCTGCCAGGCTCCTCATCCCACCCCAGAGAAAAGCCAGCAGCCTTTGGGGAAATAGAACAGACAGCTTTATAGAGAAAATAAAATTACAACTAAGACATGGGTGTGGGAGCCACGGCCAGGAAGGAGGAAGCAGTGCTGCAGGGGGGAGGGCAGCCACAGTGATTCTGGGGATAAGGGGCTGGGCTGGGGCTATACAGAGCTGCAAGTCCCTGCTTGGGTTGGGAGTCTTGGGCTGAGTGTTGAGCCCTCTGAGGGCCGTGGGGATGAGAATAGCTGGGGCAGGATGGGGTAGTGGAAGGTGGGGTGCAGCTGGGACAGCAGGGACTGGGAGGCACAGGGGGGGTAGAGGACCCTCTGCACTGTACCCATGTGCTGCAGCCCAGGGGATGCAGGTGCAGAGTCTCTGGCCATTGTTTGGGGTGGCCCCAGGCCCGGAGGTGCAAGTCTGTGGTGCCTCCAGCACCAGCTCCCAGGGCCTCAAAGGGCGGCTGGTGACAGTGACAGCCCTGGGCAGTTCCCAGCAGGACATGGCAGTGGTGCCGGGCATGAGGCCTCCCTGCTGGCCATCCCAGCACCTTTCTCCCACCTGTGCAGGGCAATTGGGGAGATGCCTGTCTCCTCAGGGGCAGGGGCCCTATGAAATCTGGTTGTTGAGCTGCCCTGGGTACTGCTCGAACCGCCTGTTGGCCTCCTCGCTGAGCGCATCACCTGGACAGGCAGAGAGGAAGAGCTGTCTGCTCTGGCACTGCCCATCCCCTGCCTGCCCCAGGTCCTCCGCTCCCACTACAGCTGCCCCCAGGACCTAAGCCCCTACCTCCCCACACCAGCCTGCCCACAGCCCCCTGCAGCCCTTCACTGCCCTCCTCCTGGGCTATGCTGAAAAAGGGGGCCTTTTCACCCCTGCCAAGATCCTCCAGCCCCAGTATGACCTTGCTCCCCATGCTGTGTCCTGGGGTGGTTACCAATATGGCAGTTGTGCACCCAGATGCGGTGTCCATCATACTTGCAGTTGCATTTCATGGCATTATTGGTGAAGTCACTCTCTGCCACCTCGAAGTTGGGGTTGATCATGACCTGTGGGGCACAGGAAATGAGTGTGGCAGCCCCCTGCCCCACACCTGGCAGTGCCACAGCCCTGCACCGAGTCATCTGTGTGTTCCTGGCAGAGCCGCTGTCTGTGGGCGGTCCCCAGCACCCCAAACCCGGCAGGACTTTTCTCCCAGCCACAGCAGGCTGTGCTGGAGAGCTCAAAGGAGCTAGTGGCTGCCATTGTGCAGGGAGTGGCTTTGTCACTGTGCGCCATGTGCCAATGAGCAGTGTAGCTCAGAGCAGGAAAACCCAGGCTGAAGAATGAATGCCTGAGCAGTTCCTGCACAAGAGAGCAGGGGACAGAGGGACATGGGGAGCTGGGTGAGCAGGGGCAGAAGGTGGAGGAGCAGGTGGGAGGGTTGCAAGATGGGCTGGGGTGACTCAGCTGCAGCACCTGCAGGATGTAGTTGCCTGGCTTGACATCAGTGATGTCAATCCACTGGCAGTCGATGTCATGCCGATACAGGTCCCAGCAGCCCACCGTGATGCCCTGCTCCCCAAAGTTGGCACACTCATACCGCTTGGCCACATCTGCAGGCAGAAAAGAGTGTGGCTTGTCCCTGCTGCCCCTCTGCACAGCCCTGTGTCACCCCCCAGCCTGGCCCCAGGGTGTTCAATGGCTGAGGCCAGGCAGTCCTGTGGCAGTGACGAGGGCAGGGATGGTGGCACAAAGCCTCATGGTGGGGACACAGGCAGGCATAGTGCTGCAAAGCCTCCTGGGTGCTCACCTTCCTCACACTCGGTGTCCTCGAGGCAGAAGCTGGCCTTGTGTCCCTCAGCCACCTTGGTGCCATTGGGGGTCAGGATGTCATAGTGGGTAAAGATGTCCATGCTGTGGTAGTGCCTGCAGGAGATATCCCACAGTGCCCCAGCTGCACCAGTGCCTTTCTTGTACTGGGAGTTTGGGGGCACTTGGAGATGAAGAGGGGTCGCATGGAATAGAGCAGAGGCTCCCCCTGCCCTGCAGCAGGTCCCCCACCCTCTGCTTGGCCTCTCAGTCAGGGAAGGTCCCCTCAGACCCTTCTCTGAGGCTGCAGTGCTGCAAGGTCAGGCTGAACTCTGTCCAGCCCCAGGAGGGGACACAGCTGTCCCCAGCTGGATGGCCCTGGCCAGTGTGGTCTTCATAGCTTGCAGCCCTATCCCTGCCCACCCAGACCCAGCACTGCTCATCCAGGGACATCCCTGAGCCAAAGCAGGCAAAACTGGACACTGGCAGAAGGTGCCTTGCCCAGCATCATCCTCACCCAGTGCCACCATTGCCTTATGTCATCCTCACCCAGCCCACCTCAGCAGCACCATTGCCCTCTCTTCACCCTGACCCCTATCCTAGGCTGTTCCCCTGCCTGTGCCACACACTCACCGGTGGCACTCATGCCAGACCCAGGAGTGCCGTCCAGCCTTGGGGCGGAAGTCAGCGCGGCCATTGTTGTGGATCTGTGAGGAGAAGCGGAGCAGGCGACGGTGGCCATAGGGCCAGTTGGCCAGGCGGGCTGAGCTGGAGAGGCAGTTCTCCTCGGCAGCACAGTAGAGCATGTGCAGCGGCCGGTCCTCGATGTATGCCGTCTCCTGCACCAGCGGGGC
This sequence comes from Florisuga fusca, assembly GCA_038090715.1. Classification (NCBI taxonomy): domain Eukaryota; kingdom Metazoa; phylum Chordata; class Aves; order Apodiformes; family Trochilidae; genus Florisuga; species Florisuga fusca. The sequence continues at coordinate 93,282 of JAAWXA010000105.1, forward strand.
GTGCAACAGCAGGTCGGAAGCAGCTGGGGAGCAGGCAGCTGTTCAGGGACAGGCTGACCCTGCAGCTCTGTCACCTGAATACCCCATTGACCTCAGCCCCTTGCTCTGCAGCCCCTGGCCCCATAGCACCACTGCCCACAGACCCCACTGCCGCTCACTCTCGGAGCAGATGACACCAGCGGCGAAGCGTGTGCCCGTTTTCCTGCAGTTCAGGTTGGTGCCATGGTGCTGGCAGTGGCTCAGGGACATCTCATGGCCAGCACACTTCACCCCACTCAGCACCATCTCTGTCACATTGCTGGCATCCCAGTACCACGTCTCCTGGGGAGGGGGTGAGACAGGCTGGGGGGCCAGGCTGGCTGCTGTGGGTGCCCCAGCTCGCATGCATCCAGCACCCAGCCCTGGCACAGCCCTGGACACGTTCCCAGAGTCCATCCCACAGCACAGAACAGCCATGTGCCTTTGCCCCATATGGCCCCACAGCCACCAGGGAAGCCCCGGTCCCTGTAATCTCCACGGTGTTACCTGGGCCCTCCCCAGCAGCACCTACCGTCACTGCATGCAGGGAGTAGCCCAGGCCAAGCTGGTGACAGGCCACCATTGCCTCCTTGGTGGTCCAGCCATTGCTGCACACCGTGCCCCACTTACTGCCCCGCTTCACCTCCACGCGCCCCTCGGATGCTGTCCTCCCCCCTACCAGGCGGATCTGCAGGGGGAGCCCTGGGGCTGTCAGCAGGCACCCATGCCATGCTGCCTCCCACCCTGTCCCCATCCTGTCCCTGTCCCCGCAGAACAGTGCTGGTGGACAAGCTGGTTCTGGCACCTACTTGTAAGCCGTGGTTAGCGAATCCCAGACCCAGCTGGCGACAGGCCACCATTGCCTCCAGCGTACCCCAGCCTTCGCCGCAGACCAGACCCCAGCGCGGCTGGTCCCTGCCACCAGTCCCCACCGCCACCTCGACCCGCCCCTCGAAGCGGCTCCGGCCCCCGCTCAGCCGAATCTGCGGAGAGAGGCATTGGCAGAGCTGAGCAAAGCCCGGCACAGCTTTCAGCAAGCAATTCACGAAAGATGGCAGGTTTGAGTCCAAGAAATTGCTTGTGAGTTTGGGAACTGTCTCACCAAAGCAGGGAAAGTAGTTCATTTTGAAATGGCATCCTCATTTCAGAAATGAAAGTTATGAGAGAGTTAAGAACTGTTAAAAAGCCCAAAGTGGGTGAAATTACAGGCCAGGGCAAAGAGGAACATGTGGCTCCACTTGCCCATTTCATCATCAGTTAAAAAAAAAAAAAAAAATCTCTCTTGGTTGGCCAAAGTGATATTTTTTTTCCATGGTGTTTTGGCTGGGGAGCTGGCATGGGCCAGCAGCAGGGACAGCAACAGGGACCAGCTGCTCCACACCCACCCACACAGTGGGGTCCCACAGGGCACCCAGAGCCCCCACATCCTCTCTTTCACATCCCTCCTCACAGGAGCACCTCAACACTCCCACCAAATCCCCAAGCCCCTCAGGGCAGCCCTTCACTCAGACCGGGGGGAAATGTATGGGGTGCGATGGGGTGCAGAGGAGAGATGATGGGCTCACCCTACAGTAAGTCCCATGCCCACCCCAGCACCCCAGTGCTGAAGCCCCCCAGGCACTGTGTCGTTGAGGACACCAGCAATCCCCTTTGGTGCGCACCAGGTTCTCATAGCCCATGTAGGGGATGTTGCAGCGGACAGATGCATCCTTTGTGTGCTTGCAGTCCTCCTGTGTGATGTTCCTGAAGGGACAGCTCCAGAGGGACTTCTCAGTGCCCAGGCACTGCACCTCGTTCAAGTGGACAGGCCCCATCCCTGGCAGGGGACAGTGGACAGGGGACAGGGACAACCATGGCCATCCTGCCCTCACTCCATGGAGGTGGCCTGGAGCACTCCTGGCCCTCATGGCTACTGCTGGGGCTGAGTGGCCGTGGTCCCTGAGGGATGCTCAGGACAAGCCAGGGGACGAGGCCAGCCATGGCTCCCCCAGCCCAGCAGAGCCTTGCACCTGGACAAGTGCCTTATCGGCACACCGCCCTCCCCTACACCGCCCTCCCCTACACCCCAGCACCCTCACCTTGGCCCATGCGTGCCCCAGTGAGGGCCTCCTTGGCACTGCCAAAGCCCAGCTCGCGGCACACCACACTGGCTGACAGCAGGTTCCAGTGGTCATCGCAGATCGTGCCCCACTCATTGCTCTTGAGCACCTCGACGCGGCCCTCACCCACCTTCGTGCCACCCTTCAGACGGATCCGTGGCTGTGGGGGTCGGGTCAGGGGATGGGATGGGAGAGCATGTGTGGGACAGAATGGTGTGGGTCACCACAGCATGGGACAGCACGGTGTGGGGCAGCATTGGCATGGGGCTGATGGTATGGTGCAGCACAGCACAGCCTGGCACTGTGGCACAACACAGAGACTGCTGGCCACAACTCCTGGGATGTGCAGGGACAAGACATCATCCCTTCCCGCTCCATGAACTGGCCACCCCCAGCCCAGAGGATAGACCCTGCAGGGTCAGCTGTGGGCCACCACAGCAACCTACCCCCTCCAGCAGGGCTCACCTGGCCCTGCTGCTGCTGGCGCTGCTTCTTCTTGTGGCCATTACTGGTGGCGAAGAGGGGCCCAGGCACGCAGCTGACAACAGCAGGCATGCCAGCCCCACAAGCGGCTGAGGTGTTGCTCCGGTAGAACTCAAAGGTGCACATGGAGATGTGAACCTCCGTCCCGGTGCAGGACACGGAATGCAGGCGGTAGTTGAGCTGCTGCCTCCCTGTGAAGAGCCTGCAAGGAGAGAGGGGCTCTGAGACATGACTGGCGTGTCCAGCCAACAGTGGAGGTATCACTGGCCACCTTGCCTGTGGCTGTGCTTGCTGCCTGTGCCCCTCACCCTGTCCCCTGAGGGGGACAGGCCTGCCCCTCAATGGCTCCTGCCCCACTCCCTGGCAGCATGGGGACACACAGGGCTCTAGTGGCACCAAGCCAGGCTCCTGGCACTCAGGCTCTCCACTGGAGCCATTTACCTCTTCTTGGACCCTACGTCCTCCCTGCGCTTTTGTTTAGGCTGAGGATTGAAGGCCAGCCTGGAAAATAGAAAACAACCATCAGGGAGCCCAGGGCCTTAGACTGTCACCTCGGACAGCTGCAGTGACACAGGGAGCACAGTCTGCCCTGGCTGGCACTGCAGACTCAACTGGGCCCCCTGGGGAGACTCATGCATGCCTCCCTTGTGTCACGAGTGCGTGCAACAGCATCATCTGCTGCCAGCAATGTGATGCAGCTGCCCTCCACAGCCATGATGCAGTTTTCTGCCCACATCCCACCAGAAAACTGCAGGAGGCATCAACATCCCATGCTGCCTTGTTACACAGCAACGATTGTGGGGAAGGTCGGTGGGACTAGGGCAAGGTTGTGTGATGGGGGCAGAGCAATGTCTCAGTGGGGCAGTGGACTCAGGCCATGCCACAGCCCAGAGGATGGCTGGATGCCATCCAGACAGTCTGGATGCTGACTGTCCCTCAAGAACAAGTAGCAGAGGGTGAAAGAAATCCCAAGCACTGAGGACAAGATCTGCCACACTGTTCCCATCACTCTGGTCCCCAGCACTGCCATGCCCAGCACCAACAGCACCCCAAGCAAGTGCTCCCCTGACCACTTCAGCCCACCCTGCCAGCCCCCCAGAAGGGAATGGAGGGGTGCACAGCCCTTCCAGCTTCCCCATTGCTGCTTTCTGTGCAAAGCAGCCCATTGCCATGGCCTTCCTCTCCATCCTCCAGGAGAGACAGCTCTGCTCCGAGCCCTCCTGGGGCTGTGGCACAGGACACCACAGTCCTCTCTCTGCCTCTCAGGGGATCCTGACCCCTGTGCCAGGACTCCTGCCTGGTGCATGGGAGGGGGGCTGCTCTGCTGGGGCACAGCTGGCCTGGGAGAGAAATTGTCTCTTGTGAGGGATGGGGGACCCCAGCATGCACAGCAGTTCTCACTGGGGTGGGTTCATTCTGTCTGCCCAGCACAGCCCCAGCCCTTGGTCTGCTCCATCTGGATCCATGTGCACCAGGATCTGTTCCAATGGCAGAGACCAGTGGTGCCGGACAGCCCAGCTCTACCAAGGGCTCAGCAGATGGGGCACCCCAGCCCCTTACCTGCTGCTGGGCCTCAGGCTCTGGCCTTTTATCCTGGCTGTATGCCTCAACCGCCTGTAGGAGCAACATGGCGCTGCCCAGTGAGGGACACATCCAGCACCAGGCACCACCCAGGTACCACACTGTGGGCAGTGTATCTGTGCCTACACCCCTGGACCCCTAACTTGGGCCACACTGGAGCATCCCTGCCTGTCTCAGCCACAAATATCCCCTTGGCACAGGGACCCCACACTCAGAGGATGCAATGTGGAGGTGCAAAACTGCCAGGGAGCAAAAGCTGCCACCTTGGAGCATCCTCTTCAGTAGTACATGGAATAGGTGGGTGAACACAGGCCCCCAGCCACACCATGCCCCCTGATTTGGTTAGTGAGTGCCCACATGGCCAGCTGGGGCTAAGACTGGAAAGCAGCAGGTATGAGAGGGAGGCTGGGGAATCACAGAATTATTGAGGCTGGAAAAGACCTCTCAGATCATCAAGTCCAGCCTATGACCTAAATGCCCAACAGCATGGCCCTCTCTGTGCCCTCAGCCCTGCCCTGTGTCCCCAGCTCTGCCCCAGGTCCATGCTCCCAGCTCTGCTCTGACATCCCAACCATATGAGCTCCCTGATGGCCTCACTCACTTGTAGAAGTTCCTGTTGACCTTCTTCTCAGCAGGGAAGCCCATCATGCCACAGATGACACGGCTGTTCTGGCTGTTCCAGCCCTCATCACAGATCTGTGCCCAGCCATCCTTGTAGCGCACCTCCACGATGCCCTCAGTCACTGGCACCTGCCTCCGGGCCCCGGACACCACCAGCCGCAGTCGGACCTCCTCTACGTGGCTCTGCTCAGTCTGCAGGGCACAAGGCAGCCCTGGCTTGCCCCACACCCTGCTGTCCCTACCAGCCCTTTCCAGGGATGCCCTGAGGACACAGGCACCCGCAGGGGATGGGGTCCTCAGTCCCAGGTGGGGAACAGGGATGGCCAGGTCCCATCACCCTGCAGGCCATGTCTGGTGGCCCTGCCCATGTCAGGGCTCCTGGAAGCTGGCTCTGTGGGATCTCAGACAGCAGCTTCCTTACCTCAATGACATTGGAGTCCTTGAAGCCTGGGATGCGCTCATCCTTGCAGATGACACCCGCATCTTCCTCATGGCTGCAGTCACTGTTCCCCCAGCCCCGGTGTTTGCAGTCCCCAATGCTTTTCTCGCCTCCAGCACAATTCACATTGTCCAGCCAGATCCTCCCTGCCAGGCACCAGAGACAGGGGTTAGGGGGCCATATCCATGCAGCATACTGGGGAGCAGGGCCAGGTGCACAGATCTGCCTCCCCTGCTGCATGCATGCAAACCTGCTGTGGCACACATGCCACATCCTGGCCCCATCCTGTGCCCACCACCCCTCTCTTACCAATGCCTTTGCCGTACTTGGCGCTGTGGGCCCAGCCAGTGGCAGCCACGAAGCCGAGATGCCGGCACAGCACATGCGCGTTGGCCAGCATGAAGTCATCATCGCAGATGGTACCCCACTCATCATTGTAGAAGATCTCAACACGGCCCTCGTTATGCTTACGCGGGTAGCCAGCCAGGCGAAACTTCAGTTGGGGTCTGGGGTTGTGCACAGGGCCTGGGGGGGTAGGCTGGGAGCTGCCCACCCACAGCCACAGGCTGCTCAGCAGCACCAGCAGCTCCTGCCATGTCCACGTGCCACAGCTTCCCATGGCAGCTTGGCTCTGCAAGGGCAGAAAGGGTCAGGATGGACGACCTGTGCCAAAATACCAGTTCCTTCTGCCCAGCTAGTTCACTGAGCTGCTGAACACCCCCTTCACAGCCAGCTCCGCTCTGCACTAGCCTGTCTGTGTATCCTGTCCCCCAGCCACGCTCATGACCCACCCCCCATCCCAGCCTTGCACCCCAGGGGTGCCCTGGCACCTCACACCACTCTGCCACAGCCCCTGCACTGGTGGGCAGGAGGGCAGCCTGGCCCAGGGGGTGTGGGTCCCCCAGAAGAGTGGCTGGAGCAGGGGGTCACTGCCAGGGCGGAGGGGGCTGGAGCAGAGGCTGCTGGAGCTGAAGGATTGCCAGCCCAGCCAGGCAGATGGAGCCTTCACATTCTTCTGGGCTGCTTTTCTCCAGCCCTTCAAAAACATCCATGGCTCCCTGAATATCTGAGGGAGATGTGGTATTCCTGCACCAGCCCTGTCTGCAAAGAATGGTGAAAACACTTCTCTGTGAACCCTTCCTTGCCCTATTCCCACTTATCCAATGAGGGACTACTTTAACCTTGCAGGTGCCATGGTAGCCCAGGAATGGCACCAGTGTCAGCCCCACTCCAGCTGACCTGACAGCACAGCCCCATGGCACCCTCCAGCCAGCCCCTTCCAGGCTGGGAAAGCACACCCCCAAACAGGGCTCTCCACATCTCAGCTGCCTGCTTTGGCTCTGCAAGAAGAAAACAAGTCCCAGCAGGAAGTGTATTTGTGGGCGGGCAGCGGGGAAGAGCTTTGCTGAACCTTTTAATCAGCCTCTTACAGCAGGAAAAAGAGGAGGGCAGGCAGAAAGAGGCACCCAGCCCTGCCAGTAACTTGGAGAAAGGGGTCTCTGGGCTGACCAGGTGTGGGCAGGGCAGGAATGTTCCCTCCACATCACTGCTCTGTCTGAGTTTACCATAGCAGAGCAATAATGGAGCACTTCTTATTCTGCTCATCAGTCAGGCATTCACCCAGCCCAGATGAAGCATTATAAAAGTCTGGGCCCTCTTGGTGCTAATTGTGACATACCTCAGGAGTCTGTGAAAGCTGCAAGCACAGAAGAACTAAAGCTTCACCAGTACTTACACTGAATGAGCAAGATCATCTCTGCTGAGGGGGACTGGAGGCAGGCTCCAGGCTGTTCTGCAACGGGGTCAGTGCAACAGTAAAGGACAGAAACAAAATTAATGCCAATCTCCACAGGTCTGCAGAAATAGCCCATGTCAGAAAGCTGGTGTGACCTTTTATGAGATCACAGGTTTAGTTAATTGGAGTAACTGTGTTGATATAACAGCCTGAGACTGGAAGGCATTCAATTCATCTTGCACCACCTTTTAATGAATAATTAGTATTCAGCAAAATCAGAGTGCCTTCTGCTAAGTGGATTAAAACTGGTCACCTGCTGGCACTAAAATATGGTTACAATGGGGAAGTCACTATTCAGTGGGCTTTCTGGTGTAGATCACATGCTTTTCAAAGCAACCCAGTGTTTGGAGGAGGAAAACAGTCCTCTCGTCTTACCATCTGCAGACAGAAACAGAGCAGGGAGTGTGCATAACCGTGATGGGAACAGACCCAGACAGCCTGATAGGATGGTACCATGTAGCCTATACCTTTGACCACAAGGAAAATCTAAACCTGTGCATTTAGGAACAAAGCATGTAGGACCAGAGACCAGAACAAGGCACCTGATAAAGTGGAGGAGGAATCTGCAGGATTCACACACATGTTCTGGAGAGTGCAAAAGGCAGAGGTGCACAGGGGCAGGAGGACAGAAGTCCATGGCCAGACAGCACTTGTGGGAGGGGGGAGGAAGCCACGAATTGCCTGGGACAGGGACAGGTGTCCAAGAATGTCCTCCGGCTGCTACTGCCACACATCTAGGACAGAAGCTGGGTACAGCCATGCCCAGGCTCACCTGCCTCAGTGTCCCAGTGTCCTGCTGACAGCTGCCTGGTCCATCCAGGCAGCCTTCTCTTGGACTGGGGCTCCTGCCACAGCCACCAGCCTGTACTGTGCTGAACATACCTGAGCCCAGTGCGAGTGGGCTCAGAGGCAGAGCAGCTCTCACACTGCAAGTGAAAAGGGCTCGAGAGGACAGGCTGGCCCCAAGCGAATGTTGGGCGTGGGAGCTGGAGAGCAGCCCAGATCCTCACCACTGCCCAGGAAACCTCAGGAATGTCCCAGCTGGGTGCGTGCAGGGCCCCAAGCCACCTCCCTGAGCCACGGCACAGCCGGCACTGGCAGCAGGGCTGGGACCCCGGGGTCCCCACATGCAGTGCTGGAGGGATGAGCAGTGCCAACGAGGGGTGCCCAGAGCCCTGGGAGGGG
>JAAWXA010000105.1:101522-114899 GCA_038090715.1 Florisuga fusca
GGGGGTGCTGCTGGCTCCCAAGAACTGCTTGAACATGAAGTGCCATCCTGCACTCAGTGGGCACATAGGGGAACATCAGTCTGCCCCAGCTAAATCTTGGTGAGCAGCAAAAAGACCTGGGGAAGAGGAAGCTCCTGATGAACACACTGTAGTCAGCATGCATTAGGGCAGCCAGGCACAGGGAATCCTTGTCTCATGGGAACAACATGCCAGGCCACAGCAGTGTGGAAGGGCCAGGCCATGGAAGGCCCCATGGGAATATGCTTTCTCGGCAGCGGCATTGGACACACATGCAGAGACACAAAGCAGCCCAGGCACTGACAACTGGAAAGATTCAAAGAGCAGCACAATCAACCGAAGAACTAGGAAAGACGCCAGCACAAGGAGGAAGAAGCTGCCTCTGTTTATCCTTGGGAAGGTTAAAGGGGTGACACAGTCACACTACTGAGGCCCACGCCAGGACATCCCTGAGAGCATGGGTCATGTCCCTGCACTGGGGCAGAAGGTCTGGTGGGTCCCATGGCTTCAGGCACCAGGCTCCATCCCTCCCCTTCTCCCCAGGGCCGCAGCACACACAGCCCAGTGCTGGCCCTTTCGCAATCCTGGCTGCCTGGATGGGCCTGCTTTGCTCTTCCTGCTTCCCAGCAGCACTGGGGGGCTGGGAGTGTGTGTGCATGAGCTGAGGCCCAAATAGCCCCATCCCACTTGGGTGGGGACCAGCTGGCCCCCTGCCTGCAGAGATCCCATGAGATGGGAGCTCTGGAGTGAGCCCAGCCAAGGTCTGAAGGGCAGAAGGGGTCTGCAGCTGGGCTGGTCTCAAAAGCACTGGGGAGCAGCCCAGGGCCAGCTCAGGAGTCTGGCCACCCTGGCAGGCTTGGTGACACCTCCCACCACCACCTGGCTGGGAGCTCACTGTACCCCACCACGCAGAAGGTAGGGTGCCTGCCCACACCAGCCGACTGGGTGCCCCCATCCCCGGCAGCGACAAGGGCACTGATGGGGATGATACGCTCAGCTCTAGGGGCTGTCCAGGGCATCAGCTAGAGCAGAGAACTGAGTGCACAATGGGGCCATGCTTCCTTTCCTTTGCTGACTCTGGGTCCAACCCCATGGTACTACTTGATGTCCCCTTGTCCTGCTGTCACCCTCTAAGCCAGAACAGGTCACAGTCCAGGTCTTTGCAGTTCTGCCACCACCGAATATCCCCAGGACACAGCAGGACCCTCACCTCTGCCAGGGGTTTATCTGTCTGGAGCAGAGTGACAGCCAAACTGGAGCTACTTAGACATGGGTGACCTGCTCATCTGACTGCATGTTCCTGTGAAGAGCACTGGAAAGATGCAGGATGAGCAGCAATGAGAGAACGCCTCCCTATCACTTCATCCATCCTCTCTTCCAAGCGAGCTACAACACATTCCATTTTCATGGAAATCCTGAGTGTCCACTGGCCTTTGCAAACCACAGCTCGGCAAACAAGCTTCCTGAAGCCCACACACAGAACACTTGGGGATGCAGTGTGGCCACACAGCCCCGATGTGGCACCCCAAAAACCCAGTGGGTCTGCTGGGCACCCATAGAACACGTGGGAAATGCGCACTGCCCATGCTGCCAGTGCTGCCCACACCTTCTCCCCCTGCCACAGGGACACGCGTGGCACAGCTCTCGGCAAACACCGGGCGCCCTCCTGACAACCAGGGAAAGGCACAGCCCGCTCTGCCAGCACCCCACACGCTGTGACACCCAGGGGTCTGGGGTAGTGACACTTCCCCCCCGCATGCTTACACAGCCAGTTCCTGCTCCGGTGGCTGCACAACCACCACACACTGACCCCCGCACGTGGGCACCTCCGGCCCGAGGCACCCCCAGGCACCCTCACCTCCAGCCCCAGGAAGGCGGCAGATCCTGCCCTTGTCCTGACACGGCCAGGCAGGCTCCGCGGGTGCCGGACACGGCTCAGCGCATCCAGTCCCGCCGCGTCCGGGACGAGGCCGGGCCAGTGCCGATCTGGTCCGAGCCACGCTCCTCGACGGCGTCAGGCTGTACCTGTGATCCCCGCGGGATCCGAGACTCCCGAGTCCAGCGAGTGCTAGGGGCTGAACCGAGCCGTTCGGGGCCGAGCCGAGTCGTACAGGGCTGCACCGCCCCTCTCCACCCCGGCCCGCTCCGCCCCGCTCCGTGCCCAAGTGTCCGGGGTCGGCCCGCTCCTCCCCTCCACCCCGGCCCACACCGTGTGGCCCCGACCTCGGGATGGGGAAAGTCCCACCGGGACCCGTAGCCCCGACTGGGCTCCACTTCAGGGCCGGCACCGCGCCCCTGGGACGGGGATTCTCGGTGTACCCCGCCGCTGCGAGGCTGTGGGGGCGGAGCAGAGAGCGTTGGATCTGGCGGGTGCCGGGGGGCAGCCCTTCCCTTCCCCCTGACTGTCTAGCCCCGACCGACCGACCTTAGAGGGTCCCGCGGGGTCTCAGCAGCCCGAGAGCACCGAGCTCCCCGTCTCTTCTGGGACACCCACGGCTGCCCCGGGCACGGGGAAAGGCAGAGCCACTCTTCATTGCTTCTTCCATCCCTCTCTCCCTGCTCTTTTCCAGAGGCTGCAGCAGGACGGCTGGACAGACGTTGCCCCCCCGTGGCCATCCTGCCTGTCCTCGGCCTGCAGCAGCCCCCAGACCCACAAGGCAGCCGAGACCACAGGGAAGGCCCAGGCCTGGGATACCATCCAGCAGGGTTGGGGCCTACCAAGTGCCATGGAGATCCTGGCAGTGGATACTCCTGGAGCTCCTTCCTGGACGATGGTGCAGGGGGAAGCCTAGGGCTGGTGAGCTGCCAGAGAGGTGGATGTGTGAGGAACTGCTTCATTTGAGGTTATACGGGAGCAGCTGTAATGACAGCCAGCATGGGATGGACAGACAGGGCTGCCTGGAAGGTGGTTGTGAGGGTGTGAGGGACATGCTGCTACCCCAGCACTTCCCTCAAGAAACAAACCATGGTGAGAGCCCAGCAAATGCTTTATTGCCAGGGACATCACTTCCTTCAGCCTCTGGGCAGCAGATACAGAGGCTGCCTCTCTGTGTCCCATACCAGAGCGGTTCATACAGATCTCTCTGGGTGCCAAGGGCTAGCCCCAGCTGCCCAGCCTAAGACCACAGAGGGGATGGGGAGAGCTGGACAGCCCAGCCTGCAGGACAGGGATGCTTAGCACTAATGCATTGTGCCCTGCTCTGAGACCACCATCCCAAGTACTAGCCCTGTGGCTTCTGCTAGGCTCTGCAGCAAAGACAGAGGGTGCTCATCAAGCAGGAACAGTTGGGAAGGAGTGGAGAAGCCCTGATAGCCAAATCTGAGATGGTGGAAATAGCCCTCTGTTGCCCAAGGACCCTCACAGCCTTGTGCCCTGCACACATCCCAGTGACACCCTGCCCACCTCCAGGCCGCATCCCCCATCACAGCTGCCTGCCCTGCTCAAGGTGCCCCTCTGCTTCCATTCCCTTGGGCTGATGCTGCCTAGGCTGGGGAGACAGCCTGACCCATGCCTGCACCCAAAGCGGCGTGCTCAGAGGAGACGTCCCAGGAGCCGAGCACCAGGGGAGTTGCCCCAGGACACTGGCAGGACAAAGCCCAGCTTGTTGTAGAAGCTCAGTTGCTGTCTGTCAGTGGCACGGACCTGGCAAAACACTCCCCATGACCCTGGAAGGGAGGCAAGAGGTCAGGCACTGGCACTGGAGAGCTCTGGGGTGGACAAGGGAGCAGCTGGAATGGGACTGTGCTGGACCAAGGATGCCTCAGGTTCCAGCACAGGGAGGTGATGCTCACCATTGGCCCTGAGCGCACTCAGCAGGCAGATAGCCAGGCTGCAGCCAGTCCCCACATCCAGCACTCGAGGGGCCATGCCCAGCTGCACCAGGGAGGGGAAGCGCCTCAGCACAGGCAGGGGCACAGCTGGTGGCTCCGAGTGGAAGAAGAGCAGTGCTTCCTCCAAAGCATCCTGCAGGTGAAAAAGACAAGTGAGGGAACCCCTGCCACCCACCCTGTAGCCACTCCCCTTTGCTACAGGTGCCCTCTCACCTTTCCCAGAGCTGGAGCACCTGCACCCAGGTCTCTGGGGTACTTGTGCCGTATGGCCGGCAGCCAGCTGCTGTCTCGCTGCTGCAGGAAGCCTTCAGCACAGAGACCACTCTCATCCTCCAGCACAAAGATGTACTCAGGGCTGAGGCTCGGGAAGCTGCCCAGAAGCCTGCCAGCAGAGCAGGAGCATGGCTTAGCTGCACCCAGAGCCAGCCTGCCCTAGGAAAAGCTCAGGTCAGCCAGCCTCCTCCTCCTGCTGCTATGGCAGGACAGGAGCCTGCCAGCCCTATGAGACCCCCCAGCAGAAGCCTGCAGCCAAGGGGAGCCACCACAGCCCTAAGTGGTTGCCTCAACCCAGCTGGACATAAGGGTCCTGCCCTCTCCCACAGGGTGAGGCTGTGCCAGCCATGGTGCCAGCAGAGCTAGTAGCCACAGGGATGTCAGGAGAGGCCACTGCCTTACACCATTGCCCTGCTGGACCAGCCTTACCCCACAGGTATCAGCAGCTGTGGCTGGGACCCCCACGCTGAAGCTGTTTTCCCAGAGCCAACGAAAGTTCTCCAGGAGTTGTTATGCCTGTGGCCCATGATTGTAGGGAAGGTAGAAGAGCTCCACCAGCATCTGCACCTCCTCCAGAGTCAGTGGTGTTGTGGGGTTAGACCTGGTATCCTTGAGGGTCAGCAATACTGAAGGCATGGACCTGGCCTCGTCTGGGATCACTGGTGTCATGGGGCTGGACCTGGCTTCCTCTGGAGTCACAGGCACTGTGGGGCTGTACCTGGCCTCTCCTAGAGTTGGCAGGGCCATGGGGCTAGACCCATTGTCCTCTGGTGTCAATGGTGCTGTGGACCCAGGGCTGCCACCAGCCCCATCAGTGAGAGGTGCTGGGTGACCAGAGCTGGTGCCAGCCCCATCACTGAGTGGTGCTGGGGGGCCAGGGCTGGCGTCAGCCCCAGGCCCTGGGGCGTCTGAGGCATATCAGCCCTGTTGTCCTCAGGCTGGGTACCGCTGGGGACCTGGAGATAGCTGTCACCACTGGTCCTGGCATCACAGGTGGGTAGGGGAAGGCCCTGGCTGCTGTAGGCTCCACTGTGGCAGCACATTGCAGAGCCTGGGCTTTGAAGGGTCACAGTAGCTACTGGGGTTCCTAAAGGCTGAACACTCCCAGCACTGCTGGGCAGAGGAGGGCTTGCAGCTCTCTCTGTTCCTTGTGGTGAGCTGGTCCCCATCCCCTGCGAGGCTTTGGTGATGGCTGGCAGAGGTCCTGCTCCCACTGTCCTTCTCAGCCTTTGAGGTCATCTTCCTTCCATTTTCTGGTGCCAGACCACAAGGCCCCTGGTCTGCCCCATTAGGAGCAGAGTTGTAGGGCTGGGGGTTGGGCATGGTCTCCTGTCCTCCTGCTGGCCAGTCTGAAGCCACTTTCCTCCCTTGAGGCTGATGCTTGGGTGTGCTGTGGTCCTTCCTCCTGCCAGAAGGGAGCAAGGGGGAAGCTTCTCTGGCACCTGCATGGAAACTGCTGCCTATGGGGCAGCACAGCCCCGGGACTGGCCAGGAAGCTCCATCTCTGAGCTAGCAGGGACTGGGAAGCTGCCAGGACAAAGGACTTTGCATTGCTTGGTGCAAGTCCATCACCTACCTGGCTCTAAGGTCTGATGGCTTATCTCAGCCACCCAGTCAAGCAGTGCCAGCTCCAAGGCCTCCTGAGGGCTGTAACTCCCCTCTGGTGGGCTTTGGCTGTCCCCCAGAGCTTCCACAGTGTCCATCCCTGAGGAACCAGAGCTCATCAGCCTGGGCAGCCCCACCCTTGGGTTGATGGAGCTCTCCCATGTCACACTGAGAGCAGGCAGACCACCCACCCCAAGGAGATACCCCCCAGGACAGATCCCATGCTGCCCAGACAGGTGACACCTCGCCCAAGCTGCCATGCAGGAAAGTCTGTAGGGCCACAGCAAAGATGGGCAGTGATGGCCAGGACCCTGCCTTGGGTGCACAAGCTCACTGCCAGCACCAGGGTCCCACATACTGAGCTGCTTGGGGTCCCAAATCCAGGTACCTGTGTGATCAAGGGGGGCACAGCTCCGCAGCTCGCTCTGAAACTAGGTGCCCAGTGTGTGTATGGGAATGAAATTGGCCTGGAGCTCACAATTGGGGTTAAGGAGCAATCCACCCAGCCTGGCCATGAGGCCTGGGGCACGTCCGGTGTAGGGGCCCAGGAAGACACGTCTGCAGTCATAGGCATACAGGTTGTCCCAGATGATGAGGCGGTGCTGAAGGACACCCTCCACCTCCTCCAGCAGTGTGGCTGAGAGCTCCTGTGACACCACCTTTGGGCCTGGAGCATCACAGCAGGGAGATGTGTAGAGCAGCGGGCAGCACAAGGACAGGCACATGTGTGGACACTCAGTGTGGAGTCAAGGGCCAGCTCAGCCTGCCCCATTCTCCCCAGCCAGAAGACCTCCAGCTCAGCCCTGCCTGGCTGGGTCCATGCAACCCCCAGAGCTGGCCAGGAGCTCACCTCTCCAAACAATACTGATCCCGGGGAGCAGCTCCTGTCCAAGGGTCAGCTAGTAATGAGATTGACCAGGATTGGGAAAGCATAGGGAGCTGCAGTAGTCTGGGGAGAGAGCACAGGACTCTGCCTGACGGGCAGAGCAGGGAGCAGAGAAAAGGTGCAGGGAACACAGCATGCAGGGCTACTGGAGCACCAGCCCCTCTGCAGCCTGGTCCCATTGTGCTGAGATCTCCTGGGCTCCCACAAATGCATGGGGAATAGGGGGAACCCTGGAGGCTGTCAGGGCAGACACAAGGACAGGGTGCAGCAGCCAAAGGGCCCTTGCCAAGCACCAGGCTCCCAGGGGGAGGGCTGGGGCCACAGGGGTGCCAGAAATACCTGTAGGGCAGAAGAGGAAGATGGGGGGTTGGCCCAGCCCCCTGTACATCTCGTTGGCCACAGAGACCTGAGCCTGCGCCAGGGAGGGGAAGACATCTCTGTCAGCTTGGCACATGCAGGGGTCGATGTCATCAAAGAGCAATGTGAAGGCACAGCACTCCATGGCAGCCACCTGTGGGCATGGGCTGCTAGGGTCCCCGGCAGCACAGAGATCAGAGGCAGCCAGCCCTGGCCAAGATCCTGCCACACACACAGCTGCTTCTTGATATGCAGCAGCAGGAGGGCCTTGCAGCCCCAGACCAGCTGCTGGGGTAGCCCGCACACAAACATGGGTGTCCCTCTGCTGGGAGCAGTGGGATAAAGGAATGGCCCACGGTACCTACCTGAGTTTTTGCTGTAGCAGGAGCTGATCCCCAGCACCTGAAAACACCATGTCCTGGCCACCAGAAATGGCAAAAACAAACTCCACGCCCTGCTCTTGGGCAGCTTTGATGAGAGACTGCATATGGGCTGGGGACAAAGCAGAAGGCATGCTGTGGGTGCTGGGAGGTGAGGGATGGAGGGAGAGGGAACCACAGTGGTCCAAAAGGAAGGAGCAGAGGGCATCAGCAACTACAAGAGAGGACCTGGGCAGACAGTTTCCAGTCCCTTAGGACACAGAGGACTCTCTGCAAGGGTCAGTGGGGCGATGTTGCAGGACAAACCTCCTCGAGAGCACAGAGCTCTAAGATCAAGCAGGCGTACAGGAGTAGTTGATCTTGGTCAGCACTGACGTTCCAAACTCGACCAGCCTTTGCTGTTGCTTGCTCAGGAATAAGCTGAGCGTGTGCCTCACCTTTTATTGGCCCCCTAATCCTGCTCATGCGCAGTTGGGGGCCAGCCTTAACTGGGCACAGGTGGGCTGAGCACAAGCTCATGCTCATTACCTGGCAATTGCTGGCACCTGTTTCCTACAGGGCCTGGCATATTCAAGCTCATTTCCAGAGACCCCTTTGACAGAGGGCTCCTAGGCAATTCCAGAATGTAGGCAGGATTTGGGTGGTCTCCTTGTACCAGGCAGGGTCTGGGGGTCTCTGGGTACTAGGCCTGTAGCCTCCCTGTGATGGGCATGTTCCTGGTAGTACGAGTGCTAAGAGCCAGCTGAAGCCTGTCTGAGACAGACCACACTTCGGACCTGGGACACCTGCAGCCCACCCATGCTGGGGCCCAGCACAGCTGGTACCTGCCTCATGCTCTGCGTAGGGCTCCTGCCAGAGCAACCGGTGCTTCAGCTCATCCTTGAAGATGAGCCCCCGGCGCTTCAGCCTGCGTACCAACAACAAGGCATCACCCAGGGCTCCAGGCTTTGCTCTTTGCAAAGAGGCGTCTGGACACATGCCAGCCTGAAGCACCAAGAGCTCCTCAGCACTCAGCACCCTTTCCTGCTCCAGACCTACAGGCTTCTAGCCTCTGCATACACGGAGCCCTCCTGGCTGCAGAGCCACAGCTCTTCCCCTGCACAGGCAGCGCAGCTCTGTGTACTATTAAGCACCGTGCAGAGACATAAATCTCACCCAGTGCTCCCACTGGTAAGGCCAACACTTGTGCCCATGATGGAGTGACACAGGTTTGCTGTGCCATCTGTTTCCACAAGGTCACACCCAGCTCCAGTGAGGTTGGGCTAGCTGGAAGCACCTCCTGGTGACTCACTGGGACCGCAGGGCGGTGGGGACGGTGGCCCCGGGCAGGGTGAGCCAGTCACTTGCTGTGATGGCAGCGGGCACACAGGATGTGCCCACAGGGGCTGGTGCCATGTAGCACTTCCCAGGCCCGCGTGGCTGAAAGGTGGGGAAATGGGCACCTTCAGCATCCCAGCCCAGTCCCAGAGCTCACAGCCAAGCACATCTGGATGCACCTGGGCTGCAGCAGAGTCCCAGCACCATCTGCCGGCAAGAGGCAGCACAGTCCACATATGTCTGAACATCCTTGGGCTGTCTGTCCATCCCGCAGCCACCACACCGGGGCCAAGAAGGGGAGTCATTCCCAGAGCTGGATCCAGGGGTGCTCTGGGACAGAGAAGCGCTGGCCTGAGCCCCCTTTGCTACTGTTGCCCCAGCGTCCCAAAGGAGCCCCAGGAGCCTCCCTCCAGCGTGTTTTCCTCACTGCTCCTGCCTCCACAGCATTCTGGCTTTTGACCTTTTCACTCTGCCACAGGCTAGTACCTGCATAGAGAGAAAATCAGGGTGCTTGCCATTGAAAGAGAAGTTTCCTCTGTTCCATAGACCACGGTCTCCCATAGAAACCTGTAATAGGGGAAACCAAAAACAAACAAAAAGAACCATGAAAATGCATTTTTCAGTATCTGCCTCAGAACAGACTCTCTCTGTGTTTTGTCACTATGGCAGCTCTTAAACCCAGGGCTCCACTAGCTGTTGATCTCTGTGTCCTTCAGGTTCCTTATCCTGCTATGATCTTGCTGGGCACTGGTATTCTAGCATGGGGGTATAAAGCCTGTGGTTCACCCCTCCCAGAGAGAGGCAGCTGGGAAGAACTGCACAAAGTAGTGCTTAACCTGGGAGGAGGAATTTTGCACAGCAAAAGCCAAGCCTAGAGGAGACAGCTGAGGGCTGTCTGGGTTATGAGGCACTCATGTGATTTTGGGGTGCACAAAATCACAGAGCTGTTGTATACCTTCTCTGGAGATTTCTGACTAGGGATTTTCTTCTTTACAGGGACCAGCTCTGTGTCTCTACATATCTCCGTGTCTGTGTAGTGTCAAGCAAAGTATTGTTGTTCCTGGACAGGCTATGGACAGGATCTCTGACTGTAATCATTGCACAACTCAAACGGCACCAGAACTGCGCTGGCACAGCTCTCTCCCACACCCTGTAGACATACACCTGCATTGCAGCAGGACAAGACTGAGGCAGCACCCCTGACCCATGGCAAGCTGTTCAGAGCAGTAACTAACAACTTGCAGGGATGCCCATGAGTGCTGGGACTATGACTCCACAAGACCTTTCACAGGCACCTTGTCTGTCTCTCACTGGAAAAAACCATCCCATAAGCTTGCCCAGAGGAAATCCACAGAGGGAAAGCACACCAGGGAGCAATGTTACCAGTTGCCTGCTAAAACAACCACTCATCAGTGAGCACCAAGACTGGCTGCAAGGACATTGTCCTTCCAGAAGGTTCACATCATCAAAACTGAATGCAGGAACTACAGATCTGGAGTCATCAAATTCCCAAGCATTTCTAAACATTTCCACTTCTGCTGCTTGCAGTCTCTAGGTGCTTGTTGGGGACCAGTGTCTGACACAAGCTTGAGGCCTCAGCACCGCAGCAGCTGATGGTTTCATTGTGCTCTTGCATGGCAGGGAACCAGTCTGTGCCTGGATATAGTGAGCAGGGGCACTGCTGGACATGCAGCACCCACTCTGTTGTTGGGACTGCTTTAAAGGAAGGGTCCTTTCTATTTCTGCATGTCTATTCTATTTCGTGCAGGAAGACCTGAGAAGTGCCGAGTTGTCTACAAAGTCAGTGAAAAAGAATACCCAGTGGAAAGCAACACAGTTCATTTGGGGACAGTGGGAGAATAGGCAGGTAAGTGGGTTTGGACAGATGTAGATTTGATTGCTTCTTAAGGAGGAGGTGAAGAGGAACCTATAAGTGTTCCAGCAAAGGCATGAAATTTAGCAAGACAGGGACTTTCAGTCACTTCAGGTCTCTGCATGATCTGTAAGCTGCAATGTGAGGTCCCACAGAGAATACATCATGTCTTGAACAGTGATGGCAATTAGCCATTGAGGCAGCTTCCTAGTTTTGGGTAGGCTCTGCATCATGGGCAACTTTCAAATCAGTCAATGCCCTTTCTAGCAGACAAAGCCAATAGGGAGAATTTAATTCACTGAACTAGGCAGCTTACATAGGGCAAACTGCAATGGCTCTGCTAGTCTGGGAGACAGGGCAGCATCTCAGCATCTCAGCAACAAGGCCACCATTTCCCAGAAAAGCACCCATGTGTCCCCAAAGCACCCAAGTGCACCAGAACTGGTCTGCCTGGGAAGGGACCCTATCACTGTGTGCCCTTTGGAAGGATCCAACCCTGCAGCCCTCAACAGCAGCCTTGGGCACAGGTTGTGCTACAGCACACACTGAACATAATCTCCTTTACAAATCTACCTCCTTGAACATCCATCTACTTAGATATAATACTGTCCTGGTTTGGGCCAGGATAAAGGTGATTTTCTGGTTTGTACTTTTGCTTTCAGCTAAGTCTCTTGTAAGTAGTTGCACTTGCTGAAATTAACAGCATTTCTCAGACATTGTCTGCTTCTAGGACTGATAATACTCGATGTTTATAGTTACTGCCAGAGACTGGTATGCAGCGCCAAGGACACTGCTCAGCGCTGAGGACCATTTGTGGCCAAATTTGTGGCCACTCAAGGATCTGAGAAAGCATTTCACCCAGTAAAAGTATTCCCATTATATTGTTCATGATTTTCCATTTCCCAGTCCATGACAACTCCTGCTCAGTTCACAGGAGTTCCCTGTATGTCTGGACCACCAAGGAGCCCAGCGGCGATGTGGCAGGCAGCAGGCCACCAGAGAGCACTGTGGGCCAGCGAGGTCTGTCTGGAGCTCAGCAGCACGAGCGTTTACAGCTTCAGTCCTTGAACACGTCTTCAGCCCAGCCAATCTGATCACTCTTACCTACACCTCTGTCACACATGCTGGTGCTGTTGGTTATGTGATCACAACCACTCTCCTCAATGAAGGCTATGAGGGGGAGAAGCCACTGAGCAGTGGAGTAATGTCACTTTCTGCTGTCCCTCCCGATCTCACTAAGACACCAGGCCACGTGGGCTGCCCAGCTTCCTCTTACTGGCTTTTTTTTTTTTTTTTTTTTTTTGCTTTCGTTCATATTAAGGCAATCCTTCACATTTCTTGATAGTTACAATTCATCTTGGGTTTTGGCTTTGTTGATTTTTTTTTCCTGTCCCTCCTATTTTTTTCACCTTGTTTCTACTTTTATGTCTTCTTTCTGCACTTTCATGTCATTTTCTGAACTATGAACCCCGCTCCCCCCCCAGTGTTGGGGTGTTTTCCATTTTGGCCTATTACTTCATTGAAGCCCTGCCAGGTTTTCTGAATGCATTTTGTTCAACATGATCTCCTACTCCCTGAATTGTTTAAATTTTCTCTGAAAGGCACTTTGAAGTTTGACACCCACTTTGACACCCTTGAGAGATTCCTCTCTTTTACCTGGGGTAAAAGCCTCCCCCCCACCTCCCCATAGCACTTGGTAGCCCAAGCTGGTGCAGGGTAGCTATGCCCGGTGCAGACAGCCACAGACGATGCCTGGAAGAGGGGCATGGGCAGCAGGAGGCTCCTTTGGGGTGTGAGGGGTGGTGGGGGCAGAACCTTCTCATTTCCCTGATGACCTGTCTCCTGGTGATCATAGCCAGTCCATATCCAGGGCATGCCCAGCAACACCTTCCTCTTCTGTGTTTGCTCTTTCTTGACAATCTGCACCCCAGGCCAGTGCTCACAGTATGTCATGTCAGACAGATTATTTTAAACATCTGCCAAGATCTTCCACTGCAGCCATTCCTTCCCTGCAGCATTTGTATGACTGCAGCAGTATGTGGGACATGGATCGTGCTGACAGCCCTGGATGCCCACCCCCCAGAGTGACTTGTGGGTGCTGGTCACAGGTTGTGGCTCACAAAGCCCACTCTGAGCCGGCAGAGGTGTGGAGACCACAGGGTGGAACGGGGTGGCAGGATCAAGGCCAAGGCTCCATCTCCTCCCTTCCCTTGGGACAGTACGAGACGTGTTCTCCGGTGGGTCTGGAGGCCAAAACCTTCCATTACCGGGCCAGCTCCTTGCCCGAGCGGCTGCAGCTTTCCCGCCTCTGCCAGGGCATGGCCGGCCGCCGGCTGACCCCACAGCTCCAGGCCCGGTGCACACCCAGGGCTCTGACATTACTGTGTGGAAGCTGCCATGCCACTCACCCCCGCCCCGTCCGGTTCCTCCCTCTCCCCCGCCGTCTTCCCCCGGGCCCGCCCTCGGCGGCGAGCGGAAGCGCGAGCGGCGGTGCCGGTGTGGATCGGGACGGGATGGACTCGCCGGCCAAGGAGGGCTCGCTGATGGTGCAGCACAGCCACAAGTTCGGCACTAAGGTGGGCAGCGGGGGTGGGCCGGCTCCGTTCCTCCTCCTTAACCCTCCCCGGGGGGGCCGGGCCCGCCGTCCCCTTTGCTGTCCCGGCTGGTCAGGCTGCGGGTGCCTCCCGGCGCTTGGGGAAGCAGGGCCGGGGCTTTGTGGGCCGCCGAGCCCAGGGGTCCTGCCCCTCGGGGCTCTCTAGCCCTGAGGTGCTGTCGGGCGCGGTCGGGGCCTGTTCCGCCTCCCGGCCCGGGGTGGGGCGGGACCCCGGGCGGGGGGG
>JAAWXA010000105.1:114909-129192 GCA_038090715.1 Florisuga fusca
GGGGGGAGCCCCGGGGGTGGGCTGCTGCACGGAGGGCCCAGGCATCACGGCATGGGGGTGGGTCCGGGGGGTTTACCCCTTCCCACATAGATGGAGGTTCCCTCCATAGATGGAGGTTACCCCTTCCCACATAGATGGAGGTGGTGCAGGGAGCGAGACCCTGAGGCAGGTGGGAGTGTTCCTGGGCAGTCAGAGCCTGGACCTGAGCTTCCAGTCCCCTCTTGTTAGCTCTTGCCGTGCCAGCAGCCAGGTGGCTTACAGGACCCCTCGGCACGTTGGCAGTAATTCTTGGTTGTGGCTCCAAATTTTGCGTCTGGCCCTTCTACCCCAGCGTGCAGCCTGTCCTCACCTCCTCCAGAGACCTGGCAGAGGCTGGGTGATGGCTGAGGAGCGTTTGTTTCCACTTGGCCCAAGCACCACTGCCTTCCTGCCCCAGCAGCAGCAGAAGAGGAGAGCATTGCCATGCCTGGCTCCAGGACCCTCCTGGTTCCTGTGCACCCCCGCTCCCAACCCTGGGGATCTCTCCTGCATGCTGCTGGGAGTACCCCATCAGTGCTGGGCCTGCAGCACATCCCTGCAGCTCTGGGCCCCCATAGCAGTTCTGCAGCCTTTCCCAGAGCTGGCGGCCAGCCAGTGTGACACCTCCCTGCCAAGGCAGTTTGGACAGTGGTTGGCCCACAGATATGGTCATCCACACCAGTTATTCACAGAGCTCTGCAATAGCAGCCCCCCATGGGTCTCCAGCTCTCTGTCTTGGGACATGTTTGTACAGACTTGGGTTGTGCTGTAGCCAGTTCCAGGCTTTGCAGTGAGCAAAATGCTGCAAGCATGGCATGTGTTCTGGAAAGGCCTGAAGCAAGAGGCGCAGGAGCTGCACACGGCAGCTCTGTGCGAAAAGCTGGAGATCCTTGGTTGTGATTTCTGGTCATCCACATAGAGAACGTGATTTTGTGTCATGTTTATAGCTGCCCAGAGTGTAAGCAGGGTCCAGTTGGGAACTGGGGCCAGAGATTGTTTGAAGTTCAGAACAGGATTTCTTTTTCTTTTTAAGGTGAGGGAAAGTGTAGTCAAACAGAAACCTGAAGGGAACATCTGCGGGCCCTTGCCTTCCCGATCCCAGGCTATAACCCTGCTGCATTAGATCCTGTAGCTGCTATCAGCTCTAAGGACACCGGGGTTTGGCACAAGACAGCGTAAATGCCCTTTTTGGCCCTCATCTCTTGTTAAGAAGCTTGTGTGGTTGGGTTTTAAACTGAAATTGGCAGCTTGCCGTTTGCAAGACCTGTTCTCTGTTGCAACCCCTACGTGACTGAGAAACAGCTTGCAGCTCCCATCAAAATACAGACCCTCATGCAGCAGTGCAGAGTCTGCTGAAGCAGCTCTTGCAGGGCATCTGTGGGCCTTTGATTTGCATGGGACTTCCCTGGAGCAGGATCTTTGCTATTTGGAGGTATAAGTGAGGGTGCAGGCCCTACAGGGACCCTGCTGCAGGGACATGGTCCCTGGGAGTGTGTGCATTGCACTTTCAGTTCTGCATGAAGTAAAATGGAAGTGCTTGCTTCCCTTCTGTAGGTGTGCAGTGGTGCTGGCACTGCCTTCCTGCCCAGGCAGAAACAGGACACAGACCATTGCCTTACCAGGTCATCCCACTAGCTCCTTCCCTTGATCGTTCTGCTGGGACAATGTGCCTGGGCCACTGCAATGCTTTAGGTGCTGATGTCAGCTGCAGTGGAGCATTGATGAGGGAGCTGAGCTGTTCTCTGCTGTGGCACCAGGAGACCTGCACAGCCATGCCACAGTGAGTGGCGTGGGACCCCCTAGTGCGGACATGTGCAGGCTTGTGCTGGGGTCAACATCTGGACGGTCTGGTCTGCCAAGAGGAACTACTTTGTACTGCAGTCTGTGCACAGCCCAGCTGGGGCCTGGGGTCATGCTGGGAGCTCCAGGGAAGCATCTCCTACAATGTCTGGCCCTGCTCATCCCTGTTCATGTCAGCTTGGATATGGGGCTCTGGGGTCTGTCACCAGCTGTGGGTAGGGAAGGGCTTAGTGTGGCTGCAGGGCAGCCAAGTGTGGGTGGGCTTCTTAGGGTGGGTGGCAGTGAGGGCCCAAGTGATGCAGGACTGGGGGGGTAGTGGCTGCAAGCAGGCCCAGGAGCTTGGGCTGACCTTCTCTCCCTTGTCAGGAAAACAGCCCCAGCAATGCTGGCGTGGTGGCCTGGTGTGGCAAAGAGGGTAGTGGGGAGGTGCCGGCCCTGGAGATGGCTGTGAACTCCATCTACTACTCGAGAGATGAAGGTGAGACCTGCCACTGCCCTGACTTTGGGCCACCTTCTGTGGGGTCTGTCCTGCTACTGCTCCATCTCCAGGGCTGTGGTGGGCAGGGTGAAGCCTTGCCTGGAGCTGGGAATGTGTCTTCCTCTGCTCTCCCTGAGCATCCCTGTCCCTGCAGTGAACGCCTTCTGGGTGACGGTGCAACGGACTGAGGCTGCGGAGCGGTGTGAGCTGCGTGGTACTTACGTGCTCAAGGCTGAGCGTGACAGCCTTGTCCTGAAGGACCCAAGGAGAAATAAGATCGTCTACATCTGGCCCTACCGGCTGCTCCGGAGATATGGCCGGGACAAGGTGCGGATGGGGGTCCCTGGGTGCTGCTTGCTGAGCCTGTTCCCCCACAGGGCTTTACCTGACAGAAAGGTGAGGAACTGATGTGCCTGACCAGCCAGTAGCAGCTGTGTAGCAGGCCTTGACAAACATCAGGTCTGCTACAGCACTCAGTGGCTGCAGCACGGCCCCCAGGGGCAGCTGTGGCTCTGTACGTCTTCAGTTCCCACCTGCATCACTATGCAGGAGCATGGGCTGGCAGGACACCTGTCTCTGCCAAGGGCTCTGTTTGTGCAGAGCCCCTCTCTGTGTGTCCTTGCCCTGCTCCCCCTGGTGCCATTGCAGCCCATGTCCCCTGGTGGACATCCCTGCAGCTTGGCTTGCCCCAGTTCTCCATCCCAGTGCTCCCCAGTCTCCAGGGACTTTAGCTTCCTTTGGTTCTGGCTGCTCCCTGAATTCAGTCCATCCCTCCTCAAGGGTGGTGGCCAGAGCAGCAGGGGCTGTTTGAGACATAATTACTCCAGATTTATTCAGGATGTACTGCTCTTAGCCTGGCTTACCTGTGTAGGTCCGTCCCCTCTCCATTGTCCTCCAGCAGCATGTCCCTATTTGTCTTTCTGCTACCCTGAGCACAAGAGGTACCTGCTGTGCTGGGAAGGGAGGAAGTGGTCTCCCCAGAGCTATTTATAGCAGTGATGGTGTCAGCTACAGTCTGCTTATGGTGCTCTCTGTGGTAGTTTACAAAACAGAAGTGGGAACTTGGGGACCCATCTAGCTCATCTGCCAGGGCTGTGCTGGGGGCAGGATGGTGTGGGCAGGACACCACATGGTGTGAGGAACAGGCAGCTGCACCCACAGGTCCTCAAGCAGTGTTAGTTTGGTTGCACTTGTGTTTGGCAGCATTGACCCACAAAAGGAAGTCTGGCCCCAGATGGTTTTGCAGCAACCCCAGAGAGTGTTGCTGTACACGAGAGAGCACCAGTGAGGCAGAAAATTTCACCTTGATTCAGGGGCTGAGGTTTAGGAAAGGTGTGGGCAACAGCTGATGGGAACTGGCACATGCGTGTATGTTCAGGCCTGAGGAACACAGCCCTGGTGCAAGACTTCTCCTTAAAGTACTTTATTCCAGTAACACAGTGATGTTGGTAAGGCAAATGCTTTGCTTGCTATTGGTAGCCAAGCTGGTGCTTCAGGGCTTTCTCCTGTGGAAAGCTGGATTCCTCTGTCATGCATCTGTTGCCCCTGGATCACGTTGCTTCTTCCTGCCTAATAGTTACCCATAATAGTTTCCCCTGCTAAACTCATCTTCTTGCCCTACTCCTTTCTCAGTGCTAACTGCATATGGTTTCCTAGACTATCTGGTGCTAGTTGTTGACTTTGCTGGAAATGCTCAGGTAAGGCAACAGGCAACACCACCAGGACCTGCATCTCTGGCCCTGGAGCATTTTGCTGTGATGTCCTCTCAAGGGTTCATCCAACTCCAGCTTCACAGCTTGTTCTGGGTTGCTGGGCAACTCTGCTCTGCCTGCCCAAGTGCTGGCAGAAGGTGAGCACAGCAGGACCCTGGACTGGTGCTTGCTGAACTGTGGCCCTTGCTGCAGAGAACAGGATGTCCAGTGAAGTCTCTTGCAGGATCAGCACTGCAGCCATGCACCTGTCAGCAGGAAGCACGGCCTGCACGATGTGCAGGGTCAGCAGGTGCTGGACATGGGGTAACCCTTCTGCTTCCCCTGCAGGTGATGTTCTCCTTTGAAGCTGGCAGGCGCTGTGACTCTGGCCCCGGTAACTTCACCTTTGAGACCAAGCAGGGCAATGAGATCTTCCGCCTGGTGGAAGCCTCCATCCGGGAGCAGAAAGCGCAGGTGGAGGAGAACCGGCAGAGCTGTGGCTCGCTTGATTCAGACAGCCCCAGCGTGGTGCTGATCCGCCAGGCCCTGGCTGACTCCCTGAGCCTGGAGCTGCCTGCGGAGGGAGATGACTCTCAGGCACCCAAAGCGGGGCTGGCATCCAGGCGCACTGTGTCAGTGGAGGAGAGAGATGCCATATCTCTCATGAAGACCCGGATTCTACCAGAGCTCCCTGTGCCACAGGCCAAGCCCGTGGTGTTGAGCACACCCCCGCGCTCCCCTCTGCCAAAGGTGCCCTGTGCTGTGCTGCCAGCCGAGGATCTGTCCAGTGTGTACTCAGAGCCCCTGGACTCGGTGAAGGGCTTGTGGCCCTGGCTGGACCCGCTGTACTCAGACCCTGTAGACAGCAAACCTGCCAGTGGGGCCAAGGTGCCCAGCAGTGCCTCAGAGGAGACAAAGCTCCGTCTGCCACTGTGCGTGGGCACATATGAGCAGGTCCGGGCTGAGGGCTCCAGCCAGACCCCAGCAGTGCCTGGGCAGAGGGAGCACATCTATGATGAGCCTGAGGGCCGTGCTCCCCGCTCGCTGCCCCCCTTCACCTCCATCTACGATGAAGCGCGGCCCACAGGTGAGGCCTGGCGCACCCAGGGCCATGATGGCAGGGGTGGCTACGAGTACCCCTACAACCCCAGCACTGACGACTACTCAGTACCTGCCTTCCACGCCAAGGCCAAGGGTCCCAAGCCAGTGCCTGCCCCCAAGCCCCAGGCTGCCTGTATCATCCCTAAAGGTGGGGAGAAGAGCGGGGACTCTGGCAGGCAGTGGGGGAATCCACGTTCCGAGAACGTGTCTGTCAAGCCCAGCCTCAACAGCAGCAACAACAACAACATTGAGATTCTGTACAGCCAGGTGGTGAAGCCGCAGCGTGTGCAGAGGAAGGAGCAGTTTGTGGATGAATACAGCTTGTCACCTGTCTACGAGGACTTGGGAGAGATTTAGTGTGCTGCGTGTCTGTACCTGCCTGGGAAGGACTGGACCAGTGCTGGCTGCTGTCCTTCATGTGTCCTGACAGTGGCTCGGGGCTGGGGATTGTTCTGGCTTGGGCAGAGCCCCGCTTGCTTACCAGCTCTGAGGGGCTGCATTTCCCTGGCAGCCCTTTCCACAGTGAGAGCAAGAGACCTGTGGCTGGTGCAGGTTCCAGGGTGCCTCTGCAGCTCTGGAGCTGGCTCCACTGCAATCTCCTGATCCACAGGAGAGCTGTCTGTGTCACCCTGGGCCTGCTGCTCTGGCTGCCTCTGGCCAGGCTGCTGCAGGGCTGGGATGTTCATTGCTGTTCATGGAAGGCTGCTTGCTATCAGTCTTCAAAAGTATTTTTATACAAAATTATTTTAATATTAAAATCTGTATGTCTCAGAATGAAATGCTTGCCTCTGGCATGTCTGGGCTGTCAGGTACATGGGTGGTAAGGAGGTGCTGGTGCAGTACTGTGGAGCAGGGCAGCCTGGCTGGGCAGTGTTCGTGTGGTGGCACATTTGTGTCTGTGCCAGAGCTACTGAGCTGAGAGGAAACCATGAAGAAAAACGTGCTTCAGAGAGGGGCTCTGGTATTGCTTAGCACATGAGCGTGCAAGGCAGGAGGAGCACTCCTGTGTTTGGCCTGCTTCATTTATGGACCTTGCCATGTGAGTGGAGTGTGTGCAGCGGAGAAGGCTCTTAGTCTCTGTTGGTCAGGTGGGACAGTCCATTCTTGTCTGGCTCAGAATTGTGAACCAGATGTGTCATTAGCTCGAGCTGCTGCCCTGTGCTCCACCTTATCTCTTTTCTGACAGTTCAGGTTGTAATAAATGCCTTGGGAAATGTGTAAGAAATAAGGTAAATGCAGAGTGAGCCTTTGGCTAATGGTTGTCTGCTTGCTCTGCCTATTTTCTTCAGAGTGCAGAAATGGTCCTGGATGAGCAGTTTTGTTCCCTTCTGCAGAGTCCAGGTGCTGTGGGCCAGACTGGGTGGTGCCTGGGAAGTCCTTTTGAATATCAGACTTCCTTATGTGAGGAAGCAGAAGTCTTGGTCTCTGTAGAGCAGGTGGCAGTTTTTACTAGGAGAGCATGATCTGAGAGCTGCTCAAAGCTGAACCAGCATCTTCCCTTTGGAGTTACTTTGTTTCCTGTTCTGAAATCTGTGTCCTCTTGGAAGTGCTACTCGTCTCCTCTAGGGCCTAGTGTGGTGCAGGCATGAGATAACTGTTCTGCTAGGTTATCTATTCGTGCTATTACAGAAGGCACCCAAGTTCCCTCTGTCTGTCAAGAGCAATCAGAGCAGTGGCAGTTACTGCCCTGCTTCACGCTGTGGTGACCAGGTGGAGGGCTTTTCAACAGGGACTACCAAACAGCCCCAATTTTGGTATTTACATACCCTTATAGTCCCATTTTCCTCAAGTTTCCCCTTTAGGAACTTCATTTTAATAGCAAGAAATCACAAGCTCCTCTTTGTTTACCCTTCCCAACAGCAAGGTTTTGTTGGCTTTGTACCCAGTTTTGTATTTATGATATAGTTGTCAAAGTTATTTCCACCTACATCACCAGTTCAGTCAGACTAATCCCCACCCAGCTAATCTGTCTGATTTTGTCATTTTCATATTGCTGTCTGGTTTGCATGCCCCAGGCTGGAACATTTGCATGTGCATTTACTGCTCTTTGCTACTGCTCGTTCCCCATTTCCTTATGCTGTGGAAGCCCACAGTTAGAGAGGCAGGGACTAGCCATCAGCTTACACACCCTGACACACGCCTGCAGAAGTGTCTGTCCTGTCCTCAAAGTACCTGCCTTTAACATCTAACCCCAGACAGCTGCCTGAGATGCAGCCTTCTGCCAGGCATGGAATGCTTCCAGGGCATAGGAAATGCAGGTCTGTGCCTTGGGTGGCTAGCAGGGTCTGTTACTGAGCTGGGATCTCATGGAAAAGAGATGGCTCTGCTGGCTGTGCCCTCTTGCAGCAGCAGTTCCCCCAGGAGCCTGGTGTTTCTATTGTGCCATCAGTCAGCTGCAGCGTTCCTCAGGAAGCTTGGGTCAGCACTGGGATTGCTGTGCATAGCACACACAGTCAGCTACAGGTGGGCAGTGAACACTGTGGTGGAGAACTTTATTTTGAAACAGCTCGTCAGAACAAAGTAAGTAGAACACTAATCACTGTGGGTGCCCAGCATCCAGAACACCCAGTGAGACCACCCCACCTTGGCTCAGTTGAGCCTCCCTCAACTCCTGCCCAGCCAGGGGCAGATGCCCTGTGTCTGTGCTGAGAAACAGGCTGGCATCTGTGCAAGCTCTGGGCAGAAGCTCTCTGGAAAGCTTCCCCATCTTCTGAACCCTGCCAAAAAGTACTGTGTTGGCTGGCAGAGCAGCCCCATAGGCACAGATGGACCACAGGAAGGAGAGCATCCAAGCAGCAGCTATCTGGGAGGATGGTGCTGTGCTGCAGCTCCAGCTGTGCTGGGCTGTCACTGCTGGAGCCAGCTGGGGTGTTACAGCTGGTTTGGCACTTGCTACGAACCCCTTTGTGAGCTTGGGAGTTGGACAGTGACATCAGTTATGGAAATAAGCAAAAACAGCACAGTCAAAGGTAGTGCAGCTCATAATGCTGCGTTCTGCTCTTTAGATTAAATTCAAAAGCCTTGCTTTATGCCTACTCAAATACCCTCCTGAACATGCTTCTGCAGGATGAGGGCAGCTTGGTGCTATTGCCTACTTCATCTGTCAGACTTCCTCAGCACCCTGCTTGCAGCTTTTCTGCACCCACTGACATCAGTCTGTGGTTTGTGGCGTCTACTTGCCTAGTCTCACAAACCAAAATTTGCAGCGTGCTGGTGATGTCTGCTGATGAGGACTGGAAACGAGGGTGGTATGGGAACAGCTGAATCTCTGGACTGAGGGCCCCCGCACAGCAGCAGGCTTCCTGCAGATGGACCTGGTGACTCACACAACTATAAAACAAGGAGGAACAAACAATGGGAAGTGCCGGTCCAACCAAGGCCAAGTGAGATGTCTTGCCTGACCGCATCCGGGCAGTGCTAGGGCTCACTGCAGGAACTCTTCGTACTCCCTGGGGGACAGGGAGTGCTCACAGCCACCTCGCCTCTCCACTGCTGGTCTGAATGCTTGGACAGGAGAAGGAGCCATCAGGAGGGGTGCCACGGTGGCTTTGGCTCTGCTCGGGTGCTGCAATACAGGGACACAATATGATTGCACCTTGTGGAAGGAGGCACTGGTCTGTCCAGTGGCTGTATCTGCATATGCCAGCTGCTCAGCATCCTTCTCCCCAAGTGGGTGAGCTTGTCCTACACCTATTGCTCTGTTCTGCCAGCTGCAAATGAGTGTTGTCCCTGCCATTTGCTGCCTTCGCTGTACTGCTCCAGTATCAGGGAGCTGCCCTCAGCCCTTCTGCAGCAAGCAGATCAGAAGGGCAGAACAGAGATTAGCCAGACTAGTCAAAGGCAAAAGCCATACCTGCTTGGGTTGGTGCCGCTCTGGTCGCTGGTCCCTGGGCTGGAGGTGCTGCCTGGGCAGAGGTTTGTACAACATACTCTTCAGGTATTTGTAGAGGTTGCTTTTTAGGTGCAAAGGGTTATAAGCAACTTCCACTTCCAAGCTGTTGAGGGCACTCTGCAGAGACAGAAGAAAGAAACCTAGTGACTGTCAAATGTGACAAGTTGAGGCTGTGTTTTTAGTGTCGAGGTTTTGTTGTTTTTTTTTTTTTTCAAGCATGAGTATTACAGACACTCCAGACCACCCTTCAGTGATGCCAGAAGGGATCTTTGGCTGTGCTGCTACCCACAAGGACTGCTCTTAACTGTGTGTAGAAGCACCTGCAACCAGGTCTTACTGGATTCAAGCATTCCCTTGCAGGATGCAGTTCTACCAACAAGCTGAAGCACCCTGTCTGGGCACTGTCATCCACAGGCCTCTTCTCTCTGTCCCCAGTACATATGCAGCATTGCTCCAAAGGACAGGCATTTGTTGTCCATGAAGAAAGCTGTAGGCTATGTTGGCTGCTGGAAAGAAGTTATGGAGTGCTCCATCATATTCCAGCTGCCACTTGACATTTTCACAGCTGTTTATTCCTGTGCTAAGACCCATTGTGAGGGCTCTGCCTTTTCTGGCATCACCTGAAGCAGAGGCAGACAACTCAGGAGAAGAATGTGTGGATGCACAATAGGAAATGCAGCAGTCTGAATCTATTTAAGGAAAGAGACATTTTATTTGTTAATCTATCTTATGCCTAAAGCACCACTCTCTGCAATCTGAGGAGATACGTGCTCCCTAGCAGTGAGGGAGAAAGGTAGAGTTTCAGCAGCAGCTGTATGTCCTGTGCATAAAGCCTGATAATTAGTCTTATCCCTGCTAGTGCAACTGGGGTCCTTTCCACAGACACTGGTGCAAGGTTGCCAGGGACTCACCTCTATGGGGCCCTGCACTCTCTCAGGGTGCTCAGCAAGGAGTGCCGGGAAGGTTGATGGCAGCAAGAGCTCTCTGATGGCGATCGCTTTGATGAGCAGAGAGGCAGAGTCAGATGGAACAATGATGTAGTAGGAATGCACCATGATGTTCCAGTTTGCACCAGGGTCCTGTGGCTCACGTTTGGCCAAAAGCATCCACTTCCTTTTCTAAATTGTGAAAGACAAACCCAATGTGAACACCAGACAACAGCCACTTCCTTCAGCAATTTCACTGCAGGGGCTGCTGGGCTCAGGAGCAGAGACCTTCATACACAGCTGAGTAATAACACTTTTCTGCATAATGGTTGAGGATAATATATTTTTGGTAGCTTTTGTAATTGAATGTGAGATAATTCTTTTAAAAAAACAGTTTTTAAAATTTTTCTTAGTCTTCTCTGAGGTTTGATATCCCGTAGTGTCTTGCTAGTGGATGCATTAGCTGTGAGGATTTGGAAGCCCAATCCTGTCCCATGAGGTATATAAAGCTTCAGCTTTTGAAACATGTTTTCTGGTGCAGGCTAGAGAGAGCTACCAGATCTGCACTAACTATTCCTCTCTGTGGCAATCTCTCCCCATGAGGCTGCAGTTTTCTCATACTCACCAGAAGACTATGGCATAGAGCATGGAAGCTCTGCTGGTTTGTCTCCAGTTCATCCCAGTCCAGCTGCCAGCAGCTGGTAGGCTTGATGATGAAGGGCAGCCCATACAGTACAGACTCACAGACCCCTTCAGACTTCAGAGCCCTGCAAATACACAGCTCTTGTTAGAGAAGTGCAGCCAACATGAAACCAGCCAGGAGAGACTACCAGGAGAGGACTAGCTCAAGGGGCTGTGGCAGCATCAGCTGCAGTACTGCTACAGGAACCTAATGTACGTATTGCTGTGGCCTGTCACTATGAAACCTTGCAGAAAAGTCCAGTTGCAGTTGCGAAGAGGCTTTCTTGCTGACTCCCAGGTTCCCTTGCATCCACATTGACGAGAGCATGCCAACAAGCAAATCCAGTCTCCATGCATTTTGAATACAAACCTGACTGTTGATCTGGCTTCTTGGACAATAACTCACCCAGGCAATTACATTTGTCCTAAATTATTTTTACTGGATGGTGATTATCCTTCACTTAAAATTATGTGCTCTGCTCCTGCACAGAGCCAACATCCCACTGTTGGGATGTTTTTTACAGTGCTTGACGTTGCCTGTCCACAGCACACTTCTGCTTCTTGACAGGGCATTATTAAGCAGCTTCAGTGCTTTGGCTGTCAGACACACACAATTACTGAGTGCTCCTCAGCTACTGACAAGATGAGAATCATTTCAAGAACAATGGTATAGTTCAGAAATTACAGGTTTTTTTTTCCTATAAATAAACCTCATAAAAGACACTGGAGAGCATAAGTTCTTGTTATGTCCTATGCTTGTTAGCCATAGACTGATGATGGGAAAGAGAATCAATTCTTCCATGAAGTCACACAGCACTATGAGGCTTTGACTGTGTTTTACTATTAGTCAACTAGTTAGCTCAGGCTCTGACATCCAGTTAATTGTTATGACTTCATCAGGTACTCAGAGAACAGCAGAATTACATCTGGAGCAATGGTTGCCATCTACAGAACTTCACACTGAAGGGAACCACCTGTTGCATGGATAATGCTGGTGGTGTTACACTCACAGTGCATCATGGTAACATCATTTTTGACTCTGCTCCTGTCTCTGTGTGTGGGATGTGCTGCTCCTTAACATGGAGTGTTAAGGCACTGAGGGTATCTTACACCAGAATTTTTCTTCACCAGCACTCTGAGTCCCCCAGTGCTTTACAGTGATGTTACTAGGACCTAGCTAAAACTGCACAGAGACAACGAAGGCTGATACTATACCAGCCTTCCAGTTAGCAAGCACTAAGCACATAAGAACGCTTACTTTACAACTTGGAGTTTATACAGCATTGTCGCTGGCCAGGCTGCCATCTGGCAGGGTGAATTCAAATCTGCTGCTCTCATGGCGCCATCAACAGATCCAGAAAGTAGAGAAGGGTCAAGCAATCTCTCCTGCAAATCACACTTCAGGCATACTAGGAGAAGAAGACTGGTTTAGATTGCTGGAAATGGCAGTGATCAGCACATGACATCCCCAAAGTGCTCACAAACACATCAAGTATGAAATTCAATGTTATGATGAGGGAAAACACACATTTAACAAAAAAACCTCATTGCCTGTGCTAGTCTGAAGGCTGTTATGGTAGCACAGATAAAGTCACACCAGGCTTTCTGACCTGCTTGCCTGTGGAGTGTAGCTACAGAAGGCACCAGCAGCTCTGGATGAGCTTTGCTTCCAGTCTGGAACTGGCCTGCCCATCACCAGAAGAAAACCAATGTGTTGGCAATGGGGAGCTGCACTGGAGGGCCAGACTGGGGCAGCACACAGGAGGGTGCTGGAGAGGCATGGAAAGGGGGGGCTCCAGTTCCCATGGCAAGTGAGCAACTTAGGGGAAACACCTCTGTCTTCTGTATCTGCTTGTGTTTTCAGTGCTCACCCAAGGATAGATAAGAGATTTGGACGTAGACTAGCAAAGGAATAAATATTACATATTCCTTATACAATTTCTCATGCATTATTATAACTGTTGGCAGTTCCAGACAGAACGAGGTATTTTAGTGCTAAGTCAACAGATATGAATAGAAGTCCCTTTGTAAGACAGTTTAAATGCAGCCCTGGCACAGACTTTTAGTATGCTTTCAGTACATAAGGCCCCCTTTACCTTGACTAAGTGGCTATACATTCAAATACTCTTTAAGGCACATATTTTGCTGCAGAATGGAAATGCCAGAGGACATGGCAGCAACCTAAAAGTGTTCTAAGCAATTAGCCACTCTCAGCCTGAGACAACAGAAACTCCAGACAGCTTCCAACATCTCTCAGAGACCTTGGCTGGGCCTCTGAATGTGAGGGAATGTGCCCATAGGACAGGGTTAGGTAACCATTAAGGTTCTGGGATGTAGGAGCACCCTGCAGAGGGGGAGAGGAGATGAAATACTTAGGGTGGTCTTGGGTGCAGTGGCATGGTTGAAGCCTCCTGATGGAAGGAGGAGATGGACGTGTTCTCTCTCTGTGCCATAGTCATGTAGCCACGTTTTAAACAGCATCTCCAAGCTGATGACATTGTCCTCTATGGTTTGCACATCAATGTCCATCCCCAGGATTGCAATGTCTTCAGAAAAAAAGGTGAACAGACACAAATGTTTTCAGCCATAGAAAAGAACATTCTTTCACATTTTCCTTTCTCAAGTGCTTGAATGTAAGAAGTGCTCCAGAAGCCATTACCATGCAAACCACAGCACAGCACCGTGATGCCAGACCTCTTACAAGAACACTGCTAGAACCTGAGCTACTGATGACCACTTGCAGTTTCAGAAGCATTGCGATGTACAGGGCTTCTACATCAGAACCACTCAGGTGTTGGACTATTGGTCACCATCAGGCTGGCACATTTAGAGTCTGCTCAGGAGTTTTGGCTTTGGAACAACAAAGGCACGAAATAGAAGCTAACGGGAATTTCAGTTTCTGAATTTCCCATTATGATAGCTTTAATTCTCACTGGTGAAAACTGTCAGATCAAAGGAGTAGTTCTTCAGAGATATGACCAAGACAAAAAAAACCCCCAACACTTCAGTGTCTGGGGTGTACTTGTTCCTTCACTAATGCAGGTGTGGCCAGGTGTGCAAGGGGGGGGAGCTAGAGGGAATCTGCAATCCACTTAAACATTCCCAACCCCCTGCTATGCCATTAGCCAGAAGTTTGCTACTGCAACCAGAAAAGAACAGAGACAGGGAAGGCAATGACATCCAATATCGCCAGTCACTAAAAACAACATTGCCACTGCTAGTTACAGGTCTTACAACAACTTTACAAGGCATCAGGACTCAAGTTTTTTAAGGTTCTTAGGTGGCTGTGAGAACCTGCTGTGTGAACCAGAGCTTAGACCAGGTGTGTCTTGTTGATGGAGTGCTATAAGTACCAGCAATTAAGGCCTTTGAAAGGGGGTGGGAGAGCTGGGGGTTTCAGGGCTTGTTGAAGAACTCCTTGAGGTACAGTTACTGAAGAAGTAAAACCTGCAGAGTTCAAGAAAAACTGTCTTAAGCACAGCGACAAGAAGAAGTGGCTAACAGTGGAATTTATGACTAAAGTCAGCTCATCGGGGGGTTAAGTACCTGACCTGGCCTGGGAAAGTCACTCTTCCCAGTGTTCTGCAGTATGTAGTCTGGAGGAAAGGACTAAAGACTAAGAATTGTCTAGAAAACAAACAGCTTGTAAGAGGACAAGGTCTTGAGTTGGTAAGTGGGGGGGGGAGGGGAAGGGGG
>JAAWXA010000105.1:129206-148863 GCA_038090715.1 Florisuga fusca
GGAGGGGAAGGGGGTTGGGGGTGTGGACACTGGCACTGCTGTAGGATTACTGCAACTGTAAATGGCCTGCCTACTTCTCCCTTCCCCTTTCTGCCTGCCTGCCTGGTTCTTTTCTCTCCCAGCTACCTGCTTTGAGGATTCTGGTTGCCTGTGCCTGCACCAAGGATCTTTTGATCAGCCATTTAGGGTGATGTTCAGCAGTATATGTGTGTCTGAAAGCATGCTAACCCCTTAAACTTTATGCATTTTTTCTTCAATCTCTCAATAAAACTGTATTGCATGTGAAGTCCATTTTAGGTAATACCAAGAAATGCAATAATACCTGCAGTCTATATACTGATTTTGCCCAAATGTGTTGAAACCACAGAGAAGTGCTGTGGTGGAAACTTTTTGCTGTTCCTCCAGGCACAGTAGTTGCCACACAGCTAGGTGGCACTAACTGCCACAGAAGGAAGTTGCACATATCGGACCAAAGCAAGAACTAGTGGTTGCCCTGCTGTCCAAATCCATAACCTCCCTGAGCACTCCCCCTGTCTTATACTCACCATTGTTGGTGGGCTCCTCTGCAGGCATGCACTGTTCCACATCCTCAGGCTCCAGAAAGTCTCTCTTCAAAACTTCAGTGACTTGTATTCTTCGCAGATTCACAAGGTCCACATCTTTTAACTTCTTTTCCAGCTGCTTTACTATTTCTTTGCTGGATTGGCAAGTTAAAATTGTGATCTGAAACACAAATCGGAGTGTGCAAACTCTCTTGGTAGGCAATGGTGCCTGGTCTATTTGAATAGCACAGGAAAAAGGAGAGAGCAATTTCAGTAAAATACCTGATCTGTTTAGAAGTTTGTGGTTTGTTTTTCTGTTGTTGTTGTTGTGGTGCTTGGTTTTTTTGTGGTGTGTGGTGGTGGTTGTTTTTTTTTTTTTTCCCAAGCCTTGGCTTACATTTAAGCCAGTATGAAATGGATTGAGAAGAACATCAGGAGGTTCTGTACCACTGCTGGAAGGAAATGGAACAATCCACACTGTTGTATCTTCTCACACTGTCATACATTCTGCACTTTGCAGTTCTGGTCAGTGAGTCTGTGTGTGCAGGAGGGATTCTGCCTGAGACTTTCAGAGGGACACTGCCCCTTCACGTTACCCCATCAATTGCAGCTTAAGCAGACTAAATCTGACCATCTCACTTGAAGGCTGAATGTGATTTTTTTTTTTCTCCTTTAAGTGATATGTAGTCTAGTCTGAGGATGTTTCAGAGGAGAGCAACAGTAGGTGTGATTGCCACTTCTCAGTTTTGTTGTAACACTAAGTACGTGACTGCAAAGAGATTCTTCGTAACTGAAAATCAGCAACAGTTTCTAGAAACATGTCAGGAATGTTTGATGCCAGTCTCTACCCTGAAAGAGAGGTTAGGTGAGAAAGTGTTGAATTCTGACCTTGCCTGATAAGTTAGAGTTTGTGAAGTACTGACCCTCCTCAGCACATCTGCTCATGGCTCCTAAAGATTATTTAATAACTCTAAAGGACAAAGTGTGTTTTAGGTAAGGCTGCTAACAAATGTTCTGTAGGGAGCATCTGGGGAAAGTTAGCAGTAGACCTTCATAAATGAGTTTTACTGCAGAGTTATTAGATGAGGGCAACTGGAGAGACAGGTCATTTTTTGTTGTCTGTGGTCTTTTTTTTTTTTTGTGTGTTTTTTTTTTGTTTTTTGTTTTTTTTGTTTGTTTTTTTTAATACTAACAATTACCACATCATTCTCTGGTTTGGGTATACTGGAATTAATCATACAGACTGCTGTTTCAGCTGGGCACTACAGCTAGCTCTACATCTTCAGGTTGCCCTGAGCATTTTTATAAACTCTCCATTAGGGTCTTCTTTAGATGGGACTTACTATACACGTCCAGGATCTTTGTAGAGCCAAAGATGGTGTAACAGACAATGTGAGCTTGCTCTTTTCTGGCACCCATAAGAAAAACATTTGGTTNGTTGGATTCTTTTTTTTTGTTTGTTTTTTGTTTTTTTTTGTTTTTTGTTTTTTTGTTTGTTTGTTTTGTTTGATTTTTTTTTTTTTTTCTTTTTTTTTTTTTTTTTTTTTGGTTTTTTTTTTATGGGGGGAGCTGGTGGCAGGGAGTACACCTTCTCCATTCAGATCTATCCTTAATCAGATCTATTTAAAGAAGCAATTATTACTCCTTTATGAACTGACACAAGCAGGAAATAGGAACTGTTCTTGAGTTAGGAGAGCAGTACAATCTAAATATAGTATTTTTTTATATAGGTATAGATGGAACATTTCCTACATTAGTACACTAATTTCACAAAACCCAGAAGGTTATGTAAGGAAAGCTCATTTGCATACCCACGAAGGAGAACAGAGATGGTGACAGTCTGTAGAACCCAAATAATGACCTGTCCTGGATGCTGCCCTCAAGGGGCATTCTTGCTGATGACAGACCAAGCTCCATTTCCCTAAGAATGCAAACCTCTGCAGCCGAACTTATCCTTAGCTTTGTCTCTGAGTTACTGACAATGGAGACATGATTATGGGCTCCTTTCAGGAACTAACAAAGTGGCTAAAAGGGGCTGCAGGTTAAGATTTGTTGATGTGGAGGGAGAGCTACCGAGAGCATTCGCTATAATGGTGCACCTTCATTTCATAAAAAAGATGGCAGCATTACATCTATAGCCTGTCACTTCCACTTTATCTTTTCTCAAGCTGAGGAACACTAGCACAGCATTGTTCAGTGACCAGGAGAGAGGTTTTACCACATATAGAAGCTGAAGTAGCTATTGTGATTTACCTTCTCAGTTTCTAGATAGTCCTTAATGCCATTATACTTCCTAATCTGAGAAAAATAGGTTACTGGTGTCTTGAAAAATGCTTTTCATGCTATTGCAGATTGGCCACATTTCCTGCCCTGTAGCTGCTGCTGAGACTTCACTGATGCTGCTGGTTCCCCCTCCGAATTCAGGATTTCAAGAGTAAGCATTTTCAATTCTTTTAACAAACACTGGGGTTTTAAATGATTGCAGGTTGTAACAAAGTTTGCCTCATATGCTTACTAATCAGCTAGGAATATTCTTGCTTCTTCGCGGTTTAATTGTTAGGAAATACACATTTGCCTGAAGACTACACCTGATTTGCACAAGCAAGTGTTCAGCAGTGCCCTTGTAGTCTAAGTACTGGTGACCATGGTCTCCAGCTGAAGAAACTGGATTTGATATGCCAGTTTGGCAACTGGGAACTGATGCATCAAAATGACATATGAAGCATTTAATTTTGATTAACTCCAGATCAGTTGTATCTTAAATCTTTACTGCAAAATACTGGAATCAACTGCTTTATGAAGGCATTTAACTAAGGCATGAAGCTCTTGAAACAGAAGAAAGAAATTGCATTGGTAGAACCTGACATTCATCCCATCGAAAAACAGATGGAATTAGTAAAAAAAAAAAATTATTTAGTAGGGCTGCTTTTCTCTTGTCCATGTCTCATTAGTTCAGTGCAGAAATACTTCTAATATTTTCTAGTCACAGAATCATAGATTAGTTTGGGTTGGAGGGGGCTTTAAAATGGCCTTTAAAGCCCATCTAGTCCAATCCCCCTGTACTGAACAGGGGCACCTTCAACTAGATCAGGATGCTCAGACCCCTGTCCAACATGACCTGGAATGTCCACAGGGACAGGAAAAGGGTAAATGCCTACTTTAAATGGCTTAAGATACCCAGCTTTACTTCCAACAACCTATATATTCTTTCTTCCTTTTTCAAAAGATACTGTATCAGAGCAAAAATCATTTGACTGCCTTCTGAGAAAATAAATAAAAATACAACTTTCTCTGCGTAAAAAGAAGTGTTTGTGATGAAAATAAAACTTCAGCCACTGAAGTACCTTTTTTGAAACACTACATTTTGTAAGGGTGGAATACCCTTCCCTCTGTGATGACCAGCCTTTGTTTTTCAACAAAGGCTGTAGATTTGTAGGTGCTCTTCTGCTCACTTTGTGGCTCATGATGCTTATTCACCCTTCTGTGAAAGACCAAGGTCACTCACGAGATTCCATTTATGTCTGTGAGACACCTTTTGTTCTGATTTGCAGAAGACTGCATTTCATCCACAGTGATGTGGTGTGCAGTGCAGGAAGGACTGCTAGTTTAGAGAGAAGGCCTTTGTCCTTAAAATTCTCCACCAAATTGTACTTTGAGATAGTTTCCTCAAGGCAGACAAGTATGATATGGTGCCTTTTGGAAGCCCTCCATACCCTCTCCAGTACCTGTGCTAAAATAAAGTGTACTATTTCAGATTTTAATGTTTTTGGAACTACCCCTCCAGTTTTATTTTGACTATTTTTCAAATGAAATAGGATCAATATAAATTGTATCCACTAACAAAGGCACAAAACCCCTATTCTTCATTTGCCTTTATACAGCACGCATCCCTTCAAGAAACATTTGATGCCCCTCCCAAACAGCTCAAAGGGGGAACTAAGGCAGTAGAAACAGGGAATGAAAATAGCTGGTATGGAGCAATTCTGGGAGAAGTCTAGAGCTGGCCAGTGTGACTGATGTCTGTGGTATTTGCTGTTGTGTGAAAACTGGGAAAATTTCAAGTCACTAGTGTGGATATTCTTTTGAATGTGGTGAGAGAGAACCTTGTGAGTGACAAGCTGGTAGGAGCCTCCTGCCTGTTCAGCTGATCCTCTGCCCGGATTCGCAAATACT
Organism: Florisuga fusca; assembly: GCA_038090715.1. Taxonomy (NCBI): domain Eukaryota; kingdom Metazoa; phylum Chordata; class Aves; order Apodiformes; family Trochilidae; genus Florisuga; species Florisuga fusca. The sequence goes on from JAAWXA010000105.1 coordinate 133,922, forward strand.
GTACAAGAGATTTTTTAGCAGAGATTCTCTATGCAGCAATTCAAGTAGTTTGTTGCAGTTCCTGCAGAAGGGGGACACTTCCTGGGTTATAGAGTTCTTAACCTCCATAGCAAGTCTTTCAAGTTAGTACTCCTGGATGTTTGAGAGTTTTTTAGTATTATGATTTTGCTGGGTTTTTGTTATGGTTTTGTGGTGGGTTTTCTTGTTTGTTTGTTTTTTTTGTTTGTTTTTTTAATACTAACAATTACCACATCATTCTCTGGTTTGGGTATACTGGAATTAATCATACAGACTGCTGTTTCAGCTGGGCACTACAGCTAGCTCTACATCTTCAGGTTGCCCTGAGCATTTTTATAAACTCTCCATTAGGGTCTTCTTTAGATGGGACTTACTATACACGTCCAGGATCTTTGTAGAGCCAAAGATGGTGTAACAGACAATGTGAGCTTGCTCTTTTCTGGCACCCATAAGAAAAACATTTGGTTACCTATCAAAATTCTCAACAAAGTGGTTGGTGGTCAGATTATATCCAGAGGAGTAGAGGACAGGCATTTTTCTAGTCTGATCCAAGTGTACAAGAGCAAACACAACCTGGTAAATTTTGTCAGAAGAGGAGGGATTAGTGTTCCATCTACGTACACTGTTCCTAACAGAAAATGAAAATAGATTGTAAAAATGGTGCTCAGTACTTTCAGATAAGTGTAACTTATCACACCTGTGATAACAGCTTATAACTGCAGCAGTTGTTCTGCACTGCCTTGCAATGAAAAGTATAATACATTTGCAAAATCTAGAGGGACCAGGATCCCTGACTGAAGTATAAATTCTTTATATTAATGGATAGCTTAATTTTGAATGTAGATATCTCATTGCTTTAGCTGTACTAGAAAGACATCCTGGATTTTGTTGTGTGTCAGAAAAAGTCTTGTCTCAAAGTGTACTCTGTTCCAGCCTCTGGCTTTGAAGTTAATGAACAAATTACATTTGAAGTGGTTAGGAAAAATACCTCAAGGCCCTAATAAAACAGAAACAGTAAATAAGGAGAATAGCTTCCTGGATAGACACTTGAAGTGAGTCTTAATTACAGGTAGGACAGCCTGCCTAACTACAGCATGACTCTGGGAGGGTTTAAGCATCTAAAAGTAGAAGTGATTTTGGTTATGACTGGGAAAAAAAATCACTTGTGGGAGTCTGGAGTTCTTTTTAGGACTGACAAACCAAAACCAGAGGGACTCAGAGCCTGTTAAGTTTGAAATTAAAGGTAGCTTCAAGCTGATGCTTCCTCATGTCCTGAAGAAATTGTCACTTCTGAGCCCTTCCCATCTTGATAACTGCCTGTCCTTTCATATCAGTTGATACTGATTAAAAAAAACAAACCAAAACAAAAAAACTTACTTCAGTGAACCTTGCTCTGCTTTCTGCATTTGCACAATGTTACCATGTGTTGTTAGTTCATCATGACCAGATGAGAATGCAGTCACTAGCATACACCAAAATCCATTAGATCCTGCCCCAGGGCTGCTGTACATGTGCTTTTGTCTAAGTATGTCACCTTTTCTACAGGAATATGCCCAGAGGGACTTGATATATTTGTGTGTGGTTTCAGGATGTTGGACTTCTGAGACAGTTAAATTGCTGAAATCCTAAAAGTTTCTGGCATGCTCACTGGGGTGATCATAGGCTCATGAACACATGATCAAGTCAGAGCCACCAGTCAAGCTAAACAGTGGCAACACATCAATGCAATTGGCTTAGGAAGCACTGGACAGATCTGCTGTATGCATGTTCATTTTCACTTAGAATCAAGGCACCAGTATGGATGTGTACTGAAATTCCTGACAAACATCAGGCTGTCCTGCCATCCTAACTCAAGGTCACTAAACTGCCTGACAAAATTTTTTTAGCTGAAGTCCCTGTCATACAGCCTGAGCAGAAAGGAAATGTTCACATGTGATGTTTGAGAACACTTTGCTCTCCTTTCTCAGGGGCTTCCTCCATAGGAGGAAGCTGAGGAACTGCTGTGATATGGCATACAGAATTGCACAGTGTTGGGATGAACAGAAATACCTTTCATGATGCAGGAATGCTTATTTAGCTGTAGAGCTTGCCTATAGGCTTTTATGACATTTCCCAGGCTTTGTAAGTGTATGTGGAACATATATATATATATATATATATTTGTAAATATATATATATATATTTGTAAAGCATTAAAGAAATGAGCGTGCACTTGAAGCATTAGTAGCTGCATCTCACCCAGGGCCTTGCAAAGTGCAAGGAGTGGGGATAAAGCACCAGTGTATACAGGGTTACAGTTCTCCTCTAATTCTCTGGGGTGTGGCCAAAGCAATCAGGCTGCCTCATCCATTCTCACAGTTTTATGGCAGACACAGATTCCCCCTTTTCCAGTCAGCCAGTGTAGGGATGTAAGGCCAGAACAGACATGATGCTTTCAGAGTTTCAGGGGCTGTCTATCATGCAGAGCTTACAATGGTCTTTTTAGATACTTGTTTCAACTGGCAGCCAGTGCCAGTGATGCATTTGTAGGGCACCCCTGCTCTAACTGCAGATTAGGAGCCCTGTGGCACTCCCAAGCTCCCACTGAGGAAAGAAAGATGCTAATTACAAACACCACCCCCCCTTGTTATACCAAATACTGACCATATTCTCTTATTTTTACTTTGAAAACTGAGATGAAGAGGCCTGTGCCAATTGGTATTGACCATGACAATAGGCTTTTCCTGTCCTTTGCAACCATACCAGCTACTGTCAAGATAGAATGTATTTCTTTTTGCCTGTAAGAGCTTACTTCAATTAATGTGGGCATGCTCTCAGGCACAATGAGGACCTTTGTACAAACACCTGTTTGTCTCAGTGGAAGTTTCAGCCATTGTGGCTACAAAATGTAACTGTGAGATGAGAGGAAAATCATGTGCAGAAGTACTGCGAATGTCTGCCTTTGACATAGTTCTTCTGTGAAAGTAATCAAAGTAGAAAAAAACATGCAATCTTAAATGCCTGGAAATTAAGATTTTAAATTAAAATTCCTTTTCTTATATATGAAACAAATTAGTCTCCATACACATCCAAACCTAAACTGATCTTTTTTCCACAAGCGTTCAGAGATAGCCACAAAGAGCTTGGGGTTCCTTTGGAGGGGTTATTTTCTTAAGTTTTTATTAAGTGGCAAGTATGATTGATGACTCCCACTACCTTCCCAACATTTTCTTACCTCAACAGAAGTATTTGTTGAGCCTCCTGCTGCAGTGTGTCTGCTGTATTGCTTGAACTGTTGCAATCCATCCTGCACAGCTTGGACCACTCCATTGCCCACCTTTGGGAAGCAGCCTTCTCGTGGTAGTGAACGGAGCTCTGAAATACAGGCTTGAATTCGTGCAAAGTTTTCTCTCACTTGCTGCAAAACAGTATTCAATTAAATTGAAAGACTAGAATTTTCAAAATGATAATCACATAAAACATGCCTGGCATCAGTTGTGAAGCAGATTTCCTAGTCCATCCTACAGTGACATGCCAGGATGTAAATTCATGCTAGGAAGGAAGACAAGTGTCTGTTCTTAAAGAGAGTGATTTCACACCACCTCCAAAAAATGTTTCTTTGGTACCCCCTTATTTATCCATGTCACGTTATCCATAACCTGTTCTACAAGGTAACTACCACCATTAGCCATAATCTTTTTGCAGATCACATTTGCTATGATGTTTTTTTCTTCCATTGGCCTCTACCTTTCCTGAGATGACTGACAAAATATTTCAGAATGTTTTACCATTGCTGAGTAAAGTAAGAAGGTTAATGTGTTTATACTACATTGCATACCTGAGTGCTCAGTATGACTGTTCATAATAGTATGAATTCATAGATTCTTGTGAACTTTATGCTTTGTAATCCCAAACTTTAATTATAGAGTCATTCTCCATCTATATTTATTCTGATGCTTATCCCTAGATCAGTGAAATACTTGCTCTTACTGACTTAAATCTAGATATTTAAAGTCTATGTAGCTGTGGCATTTAAGGACATGGTTTAGCGATGGACTTAGCAGTGTTAGTTTTGCAGTTGGACTCCATGATCTTAAGGGTCTTTTTCAACTTAAATGATTTGATTATTTCAGGATATTTCTCACATTTGGAAAAAAATTGTGAATTCTGATCTTTTCCCCCTAAGTGTCAAGAACCCCTCCCAAAGTGGTAATCAACACGTATACAGACTATTTCACTATCCAAATGATTACAGCGCTACAGTTGTATTTGATAATTTTGATGGAGAACCAGTCCTGTGCAGAAAGCAGCAGTTGAAAGGCAGGTATGCAAGAGATGTTTTAGAATGGAACAGCACAAAACCTAATCCATGCACATGCTCAACTTCACAGATCAAAAATATTATAGTCCTCCTTTTAAATATCATTTCATAAAATTTACCTGTTCCATGAAGTCTGTGAGTCTGTGCTCTTTGAAATCTATTAAATGTTAGGTATAAATTTGTTGCATATCATAACTTTCATCAGTGATCTGCAACCATGTATTGCATTGGTGTGTGTTAGATCCCAAAGACCTATTTTCACACGTACTGTAAAGGGGAGCAGACACTCCTGCTGGTTCTGCACGACATAGAGGCTCAGCAGCGGAACACGGCAGGGCCCTGTCAAACTGCATGCCAAACAGAGTATGTTTTCCAGAGCTTCAGAGACCAAAGAACAAGTGTTGGTCCAGGAAGGTGATGTGACGTCCACAATGAGAATCTGAGATGACTGCTGGCATTTTACTTTGGTAGCAGGAAATGTTCTCCGTGTTTCTGAGAGCAATCTTCTGGAATTCATGGGTTCTGAACGTGCGTATTAGAGGCCCAGTTATCTATGTGAATCTGAATAGGAACAATTAACAAATAATGGCAATGACTGAGACTCTCCCTTTCCCATTCACTTGGAAGCAACCTGAGACACAGCAGATAGTAATGAATTAGAGTCCTACAGCTTTCTGCAAAGCATTCATTGTCCATGCTCTGAAATAAATCCATACAAAGACAAGTGAAAATGCATATGGTTAGAAAGCAAAATGGTTAAACTAAAGAGAACGCATGGTGGATATACTCTTGCAGGTGGAGCAGTTAAAATTGTTAATAGCCTAGACATGCCAAGGTTGTGAGTGAGCTGTGTAAGATGTCAGGTATCACAGTATGGCTCAGGCCCGTTGCATCAGTCTCCAGCAAAGAAGTGATCTCCAGCAGCTGGTGGACAGCAAGACTGAAGTTCTATTCCTACCTCTGCAGTGGCTAAGTGATTACAACTAAACACCCGGGAAGAATACCACCCTCACTTCTTGATATCCAGTATGAGACAACTTTCATATCCAAAATCCTGCGTAAAATCTTCTAGTTACTAAATCTAAATATAGCTGCACAAAGCACTTAGTGGTGTTTCTAAGAATATAGAAAAAGCTTTAAAAATGTGTCTTGTAGCAACAAGACATGTAAGCATACAAGTCTACTTGTGCCCAGAAAAGAGTCTGCATAATCGGACATGCCTTCCCAGCATGAGCTAAAATAAATTTTCTCCCCACAGTTGTCTAAATCTCCATCAGGCTTAGTGAAGTTTGAAGCAACTGTGGATTTACACAATTAGGTTCTGGTCAGAAACCAGGCCAGTATGCAGTCCTATAATTTGTGTGATACCTTCAGCTGGGAAAAGAAACTCTTATGTTCACCAAAGAACCAAGCTACTGTATTTCCTACAGCCTCCATCACTTTGGAATAAGAAGATCTGTGAGTCCTGAAAAGAGCAAGAAATGCATTTCTATGTGATTGACATATCATCAGAAAATATCTCTATTTCTATGATGTTTGTCAGTGAAGGCAAAACAGAATGATCAGAGATTAAATTTCAGAACTGAGGCTAGCATTTCAGAACTTGTGAAAATGTTATATATCTATAAAGATCATACACATGTCTAGGTATTTTGCTTTGACTAGTAACCTGATATAATTTCACTAGAAAGTGAAAAACTGTCTGATACCATTTTCATCTGTGTTTCTTCTGGAACTTTATAATTTAGAAGACAGCTTACTACATTACTTCAGTTCATCTGGGAAAATACTTGTTGGTGTCTTTTTTGTGATGAGGCTTCATACTACTGAACTCTGCCAGACCCCCAGTGATTTCTGAAACCAGGAAACAAAACTCATCCCACAGTTAAAAATCTGGAAGAGTTTGGTGTTTGATCTGCATTGTTTTCAGAGGAAAAAAAAAAAAAGTGCCTTGATTCTGAAAATACACATTTTTCCTAAGTTTGCATTAATTCTCTCACTCTTGAAACTGTAACAGGACTGGGCTTATTTTAAACTGCTTTAGTAAAATGGATCCTCAGCTACAATCTTTATCAACTGAATTAATTTGATTTCTTCATAACTGAGGTATCTTAATTTCTGCTTAGCAATATTAGTATTATTTATATGCAATTCTCTATACAATATTTGACACAGTATAAACTGCCTACCTCTCTTACAGCCTACACCAGTTAGACTCTCATTGTGATGAGGGTGGATAACTGAGGAATTCTGTAAAGTCTAACTGGTTGCTATGGTAACATCACATCTTCATTTAAGCAGCAAGTGAAGGGACAGAGAGCCCAGAATAAGGGATTACACTAATTCGATGTGCACAAGTGAAAACTGTTAGTTCTAGCAGCTGATATGTATTAACTTATTGGTCAATAAAGCAGAACTTATCAACTTCCAGAGCTAGTTGCTAATAATGATTTTGCTCAATGCAAGAAGACATTTCTTCAGAACTAAAAAGATAGGGACAGGAAAAAAAAACTTTGACATATTGAGCGACTTGTGAGTGGTGATGACATTCTGCAAGTACATGTGCTTAATTTCTTCCAGTTATATGAAAATATTATATAATATTAGAGTCTAAAAAAGTGTAAATGAGATGTAGCACCAAAGCTACTGGTTAAAGAATACTACAGATAGTCTCCATCTTCTTTCTAATAAGACACAGCAAGACTTGGATCCAACCTCACTGTAAGTGGGAATTAAAAAAAAGAAAAATGTGAATAATGAGTTTAATTAGTTAATTGCTTTACTGCATAGCTAAGCCTGACACACCTACAGATGTGAAGGCAATTATGTTGACAGTGGTCTGTCTACAGAGAAGCAGGGAGTAAAAACACAAAAACCTCGAGATGCAGTAGTAATTATTACAAGCTATCGCCAAGGAAATGCACACAAAATGGTGAACAAAGCTACCAACAGACAGTAACAGTCAACAGGTTTAAGAAAAAAAAAAAATCATAGATTCACAGAATTTTCAGGGTTGGAAGGAACATTTAAGATCATCTAGTTCCAACCCCCCTGCCATGGGCAGGAACACCTCCCACCAGATCAGGTTGCTCAAGCACCATCCGGCCTGGCCTTAAAAACTGCCCAGGGATGGGGCTTCTACCATCTCTCTGGGCAACCTGTGCCAGTGTCTCACCACCCTCATGGTGAAAAACAGCTTCCTAACATCCAATCTAAATCTCCCCTCCTCTAGTTTGAATCCATTCCCCCATGTCCTATCACTCCCTGACATCCTAAGAAGTCCCTCCCCAGCTTTCTTGTAGCCCTTTCAGATAGTGGAAGGCCACTATAATGTCTCCTCAGAGCCTTCTCCTCTCCAGACTGAATAACCCCAATTCTCTCAGTGTCTTCACAGCAGAGGTGCTCCTCTGATCATCCTCGTGGACACACTCCAGCACCTCCCTGTCTCTCCTGTAATAGGGGCTCAAGAACTGGATGCAGTACTCCAGGTGGGGTCTCATGAGAGCAGAGCAGAGGGGGAGAATCACTTCCCTTGACCTGCTGGCCACACTTCTCTTGATGCAGACAGGGATCAGGTTAGCTTTCTGGGCTGCAAAAAAGCTCTTGTTCTGTATTATTAAAGAATAAAAGCTACTCCTTGAACACATCAAGAACAAAAGACAATCTCAAAATAGTATAAATTTGCCATTGACTTCTAAGAATAAGATTTTCTTTGATGCAGAAAAAAAGTTTGATAAATATTTTGATCGGCATTTAGAAAAAAGCAGTGACAACTAATCTTTCTCTTTTCAGACAGTGGCTAAAGAGGATATTAATATGCAGCTGCTAGAATTGTGAGGTTTACATTTCAGAAACAGGATCTTTTTACATGGGAGCTCTTTGAGCCATTTCTGTCAACCTGTAACTCACCTCTGAGCTGTGCAAGCTCCAGAGTGTTTTGTTTAAACAGAGTATGCAAAATAATTCAGAGAGCAATAGCCCACTTGTCACAATTTACATATCAGCAAATTCAGAGAAACAGTGATAGAATGCAGTCAATAACAAATTTTAAAATAGTTGTGCAAATATGCAAAATAAATCTCACTGATCAGTAGATTTTAGTAGGATTACATGTAGGCCTAGGTGGTCAAGACAGGAGTGTCAGCAAGGGACAATTTGCCTCTAATCACTGTTCAATTTAAATACCCTTGCTTTTCACCACCATAACACTATAAAAAGTAATGGATCCTCTCAATTAACAGATGAAGAGCTTGTAAACTGAGAAATTGCGAACTCTGGTTATTCAATTTACAGTTCAAACTGTAGACTGATTATTCAGTATAATGTCCCCACTGCAGTTATGAAGCAATCTATTTTTTACTTAATTAGGTAGAAACCAGATGATGCATAAAAATTTGCCTCATAAAATTTATAGAAGGCACAAACACTGACATTGCAAAGAAGAATAATTTGTAAGAGCTTAACAAACAAGCTCATCAAACTTGGCTGATTTGCATATCATGCCATTTAATATAGTCAAATGCAATTAACCAAAAGAGCAGCAGAAGTATCAGAAGACAGTTTGTGTCACCTTCAGCTCACGAAGCCCCCAGGCTGTGAACAGTAGGAGGCAGGGGGCATCACTGCAGACTCACCCTTTTCCTATGCTCTTCCCAAAGGATTTGCTGTACCACAGGTTCATGGAGCAGACAGATCTTGGCTCTTACCCTGTGTCACCGCTTTCATGTATTTATCATATGGACTTTCAAACCTGATGGTTTAAAAGTGTGCCATTTTTCTGATTAAGCTTTAAGACCCTGGGAAACATGCTTATTCTTAGGCTGCATAAATAAATGGATTTTGCAGAGGAAAAACAGCAAGACGTGGAGAAGCCTGATTTGTGAAGTGGCTATGCAGTGTGGATGGCCTCTGGTGGATTACCTAGCCTGGAAAAAAAGGCATTTATTTAAAAGGAATAAATGAACAGAAGAGTAAAAACAAGCAAACAAAAAAGTTAGCATAACATCAAGCTACTAAAATAAAGATATTCAAGATCTTATTTAACAGAATATATTACATGTTTTCTATATGTCAGTGCTATAACCAATAATAGATAAGGGGCTCTAGGCTTGTGCTTTTATTGACATAAAATCACTAAATCTTAGTAAGAATATTCACCTTATCATAATGTAAAAATCACTCATTATAACTTCTATAGGGCTTTTTTTCTTAATAGAAGAAGAATGCTAACATTGTATGAGCTTAGAAAAAGACATTTGCTACTGCATCACTAAAACTGCAGCTTTGATTGCAGCAAATGATTATGGATGCTTGCCAGGTAGTGCATTGACAGATAATACAAAACATGGACATGTCGATACATAATGCCTATGCCCAAGTGCCCCTGTAGAACAACCAGCCAACTCATAAAACCCATCAAGAACTCCCCGAGGAAAGCCCAGTTATCATGAGGGACTTATGCTTGAGTGATGTGCTGGAACTTTCAGAATTCAAAATTTTTACGTATTGTAATATTGGTTTTTATGAGATTATAGGTGTGATTAATGAAGCCTCACAGGGCATGTACTCTATCTTGCCTGCATCTTGATTAAGAAACTAAAATGATGCAAAGTCAACGTACACATTAAATGTATAAAAACCTGCATAATTCATAAGCCTCAGAACATAACTGTAGACAGGCAGTCATCATTGAGGGTGCTTTAGAAAGTGCACAGGAAATCTACAGTTTGGCAGGAGACATCCCTGTGGAAAGCATCCAGGCCCTTTTTCCATTCTCTCCCTGCAATCCACTTTACTAAATAAAAATTGGTGCAAGAAACAAAATAAAACCAAAAAGGATTCTGTCAGCTCCTGGACAGAATAACATATCAGGAGGCTGCATCTCCTTACTCTTCTTCTTTCCTACTTTCAAGGCACTCAACACTCTTTTGAAGGTTGAACATAACGCTGATGGCCAGTTACAATTTATCTCAGGTGGTATTAATTTCAGGTTATGTGTGAAGCAGTCTAAAGATAGGATGTGTAAGACATTAATGTTATGCTGTATTAGAAATACAGGATGATCTTCCCTTAAGATCACAGCACATCATGCAACTTCCTTGTTAGCAGCTCAAGACTCACTTTTAAAGTGTTTAGGGCTTCATGTTCCACCATTTCCCTGGACAGACTGCTCAACCCTCTAGTGATGGGAAACCCTGCAGTAATTTCTACCTTAAATGTGTGGTGTCTGGCCATTTTATACCATTGTTCTCGTGCCAGCATTATCCTTTCCTTTTACAACTTGTCTGCTGCTTCATAATTTGCTCCTTTTACAGACATGAGATGAAAACGACACCCTGCTCAACTTCAGGATGGCTTTCAAGTGGCAAGGCTCTTCTAGTTGGAGCTCATATTCCCCTGATTATCCTAGTACCTCTTTGCTGCAGCTGCTCAGATTTGAAAATTTCTGTGCAAGTTTCACTGCCACTCATATTTTATGCAAATTACACAAAACATTTCAGATGGCATCTCACACCTTTATAATGGGACTGGTACTTCCCCATTACTATTGAATGGCATTTGCCATATATGGCAATTGGGACTGTGGAATACTTTGGCTCAGACGATAAGGCCAAGCATGTAATCTAGTTATTTTTACAAGGACTTTTGATTTTCCTAAGGTGAAGCTTAGGATTTTTCAAGTCTGGAAGCTGTCCTTCAGAGGCTTTATAAAAGAATAAACAATTTTTACTGGACGCAAGTGGCAGAAAGCACAATTCATTTCAGTGGCATATGTATTAACGTGTATCGATGCATCCCCGCTCTGTTCAGATCGTGCGTAACAAACCAAATCGCTTCTATCCTGAATGTGACCATCGTCTCTAACCTAGCGCTGCCGCTGAACCGTTTTCGGGGTTACCGCGTCCGCGGACCTCGGGGGAGGGACGGGAGGGAACTCGGCCCCGTCCGGGGAGACCCTGCCCGCGGGGGACGGGCCCGTGGCCGCCGCTGGGCTCGGGCTGGCTAGACGGATCCCACCTGGGCCTGCGAGGGGCAGCCACGCGGTTACCTTCTCGGCAGTCCCAGCGGACGGACGGCTCCGAATGCCTCTGATCAGGGCTTCTGGTAGGGCCTGGAACGGGCAGGGAGGCGGGACCGACCGGACCGACCCCTCCGACCCGGCCGGGGCTGTGCCAGCGGGTGCATAGGGGCACAAGCGGGCACAGGCCTGTGCGGACAGGCACGGGCAGGCAGCGGTGTGCACAGCCTGGCAGATGGGCGTGTGGGCACAGGCTGGCAGGAGGATCCCTCCAGGCTGAACAGAGAGAAGGACAGTCACCTCTGCATCGAGGTAGCTGTGGTTTCAGTCTGCCTTTGCCCTCTCATATACTGGGAAATGGCTGATTAAATGAAAACCTGCATTTTTTTAAGAGAGATTTTAGTCTAAGAATGTATGCTGGAGATTGCAGACTAAATTCAGTAAAGATCATTGCAATTTCAGAACATCTACTATTTTATAAATTAGATATGCCAGTTAAAAATTATAAAGGGAGGAAGGTTTTGATCACGTAGGGGCGTGTCCATGCCCAAAGTGGGTGGGGTCTCAAAGCAGAAGGGGTGTGTCCACTCAGAGGAGGGCAAGGCTTAATCCAAAAGGGGCGACTCCACAACCAAGGAGGGCGGGGTTTTCATCGCGTGGGGGGTGTGAGTGTGTGTCACAACAAGCCTATGTTGTAAGGCGAGGGGGGAGGCGGGCTTAACACAAAAGGGGCGTGTCCACACCCGGCCCAGGCGGGTTTTGCATCACACAGGGGGTGCGTTTATTCCCAGGAGGGCGGAGCTCAATGCAATGGGGGCGGGGCTCACCTCAAATAGGGGCGTTTCCATGCAAAAGAGGGCGGGGCTTAAAGCGGAGGGGCGTGTCTACACCTGAAGGGGGGGCGGGTATTGTGTAACACAGGGAGTGTTTATTCCCAGGAGGGTGGGATGTAATGCAAAGGGGGCGTTTCCAGATCCAAAAGGGGGCNCCCCCCCCATTTTTAGTCTTACCCTTGGTGGGTGCTTCCATTCCCGTGCTTGGTCCCACTTCTCTGAGCAGGGCTCTGCTCCCGGGTGGTAATGCTCCGTGCCCACAAGTGCACTGTGCATATGGGGTGGTATTTAGCAAAGCTGGTGCCGAGGGAAAGTAGCTCATGGCAACTCAGTGCAGCACTTTCCAGCTGTGTTTGTAGCTGCTGAGCAGTCCCTGTTGGAATTGGATGGGCATTTGGGGTGAGTTGGGATGGTAGCCAGGAGGGTTGAGGCACGTGATTTCTCACAAACACAACAGGAATTGTCTGTCTTGCTGGTATCTAATGTTCCTCAAGAAATCACAGCCGCAGCATCGGATTCCGGAATGAGCAGATGAGCAGAACACCATGGGGGATCTGAGGAGTCGGGTGCTGAAGAGGTTGGCAGTGGCTGGTGTGATGCTCATTGGCAGCACTGATTGTGGCTTGGTTCCCTACCCCCTTGTTGTTGTGGCTGTGTTGTTTTACTCTTCCCCCATGGGTGCTGCCATGTCTTTCTTTCCCACCCTTCCCCCTTTCTCTTTCCCTCATTTTCCTTTTCTCTTTCCTCTTCTGCATTTCTCTGGGTCAGGTCAGGGTCTGAGCCTTGTCTCCAACTCGGCTGGGATTTTGGAGGAGTCTAAATGAACTTTTTCCAGCTTTCAGAGTGCCCGTGGGGGGAGAGGGGGGGGATTGGCAGCCCCTGGGGACTGAGCTCCCAGCTGTGTCCGGAGCAGGGGATGATATTCTCTGATGGGCTCCATGTGGGGCTCGGGTAGCCCAGGTGTGGCCAGTCAGGTTGATCAGGGGGCTTCCCCAAAGAACTGTGGGAAAGGCAGTGGGGCGAGGCCCAGGGTATATAAGCCTCCACCTCTAGTGAGGGGCTCCTTCTGTTTGGGGGTTGTGTCATGCTTGGAGCTCTACCAGGTAAGAGGAGCAGGGCTGGGGTTTTTTGGCTGGTGCCGTGGTTGTTTGTTCTGTCTTGGTATTCTTTGGTTTTCCAAGTAGTAATAGTTGCAGTGTTCAACTCTGGCATGAGAGGGTAAGGGGAACACCCAGGGGCTCTTTGGAGGAGTTCAGCGTTCTGAAAGAGGTTAGTGTGTGCTGTTATGGGCCTTGCTGGTGGTCCTGTTGTTTGGAATTTTTTGGTGGCAAAGGAGGAAGAGGAAACTTGTGGTTACAGGAACATCCTAGCCCACTGGTGTGGCTTTCTTTGTTGACCATGGCTTCAGGTGCCCAGCCCTCTGAAGAGTAAGTGGAACCAGGTGTGGGGAAGGGCTGGGCAGGGAGGGGGAAAGTTGGGAATTGCAGGGAGGGGTTTGGAAGTTAGTGTAGGGGAGAGGGCTGTCCAGGAGCCAGCCCTTTTTGGTCAGGTGAAGGGACCAGGTTAGATTCCAACATCATGCAAAGGTGGGCAGGGCAGCTCCAGCCTCTGCGTGGTGGTGTGTGGTTACTGCTGTTTGTTTTCTTACAGCTTTCTACGGCTTTGATGTCCTCATTGTGCTTGCAGAGCAAGTCTTGCACCTTGAGCACCATCCTTGGGCTCTGAAACACTTTATCAATGCATTCAGTGATGCGTTGTCTTGCACAACAGATTCACAACATGGAGCAGTCTTGTGTATTGTAGCTTTCTCAAAGGTTGTTTTCTGACATGCTCTTCCTAACTGCATCAGTATCTCTGTGGATTTTCTTAGACTGGGACTTGTTCTCTGTATCCTTAGGTTTTGTTTCTTTAGGTCTTCTCATTTACCTGTCATCTAAGCTTAGAAAGTAGCTTCTTGTAAAAGGTGGTGTCCTTCAACACTCTTGGGGCCACAACAGAGCCTCCATGTGTCACTGTTGCATCCCTGTATGTCTTCTAGCCCAGCTGTCTTGGATCCTGGAATCATTCATCTTCCTGAGAGTTTCCTTTGAGGTCGAATCTTGTGGTTTGTAGTGTTGTGTATTGGGTTGATTGCATTGATAGTTTGGACTGGAGCTTCCCTGCCCACATTCTGGGGTCAAGGGCCTTTGAAAGAGTCTTAACAGAATTGTCCATGTGTTGAGCAGCATTCCCTAGAGCAAAGGCTGTTGGGCTGCAGGGGCAGTTATTTCAGGTGTTGTGTTGCTGTTGAAGGCTTGGCATGTCCTGTTTTTTTTGTTTTCGGTGTGCCCTCCCAACCTCATTTTGGCACCCCACAAGGATGGCAGACGGATGGGTGAGGGGCCGAGGTAAAGGAGCGAGTAGGAGGGCTCGCCTGCTGTTTAAAGCAATATCTTGATGTGCTTTTTTTTCTTTGACTTTTGCAGGTGCCACACAAAGCCACGTGTTGAAGAGCGGTTGGAGGAGGTGAGAGAGTTGTGGGCTGGCTCAGCCAGAGATTTTAGGTTGACTTGGTTAAGTGTTTCCCTTTGTTTTTATAGGCGCTGCGCAAGACACCTTTGGAGCCGANGAAATTTTTCCTTAGGTCAGGGTTCAGGGCTTACAGGATGACTTGCATTGCCAAGACCAATGTCTGCATTTATATCTGTAAGCAGATTTAAATGCAGACATTGGTCTTGGCAATGCAAGTCATCCTGTAAGCCCTGAACCCTGACCTAAGGAAAAATTTCTAATA
>JAAWXA010000106.1:0-61139 GCA_038090715.1 Florisuga fusca
TAATGGAGGAAATCCCGGCGGATTGAATCCGTTCGCGGGAAATCCACAAGGGGTCGCTCAAGCCTTTATGATGGGAAATTACCAGAACCAGAGCTGACTAGATCGGGACCTTAGAGTTATATTAGAAGTCGAAGGGGAACCGATGGAATTCAGGATAGATACAGGGGCTAGTTACTCGGCAATGAACAAATTAAAGGGACCTCTAAGTGACTCTACGGTATTGGTTGTTGGGGTATCTGGGGAAGTTGAAGAAAGGACATTCCTGCGGCCACTTGATATAAAATTTGGGGGAAAGGAATTTGATCACCAATTTCTGTATATGCCAAACAGCCCAGAGTCTCTGCTCGGGAGAGACTTGCTTTCAGCATTACAGGCAAGAATTATTTTTGAGAAAGGTAGGGTAAAACTAGAAATACCAGAGGAAAACCTGGCAAAATTGTTTGTAATCAAAGAAGTAGAGAAGGAAGAGATACCATTGGAAATTAAACAAGCAGTCGCACCATGGGTTTGGGAAACAGGGACCCCAGGAAAATCAAAAGCGGCAGTACCAGTGATAGTGGAATTAAAAGAAGGGGCTCAACCAGTGAGGGTGCGACAGTATCCCATCAGCCTGGAAGCTAGGAAAGGAATAGCTCCCATGATAACTCAATTCTTAAGTTTAGGAATTTTGCAGGAGTGTGAATCTGAATTCAACACCCCCATCTTCCCAGTCAAAAAGCCTAATGGCAATTACAGGTTAGTACAGGACCTAAGGGCAATCAACTCTATCACCAAAGATATACATCCCGTGGTGGCAAATCCGTACACATTGTTAACATCGGTTTCTGAGAAATTTCAGTGGTTTACAGTAATCGATTTAAAGGATGCCTTCTTCTGCATACCCCTGGCACCTGAGAGCAGGAACATCTTCGCATTCGAGTGGGAGAACCCCGACACGGGACGGAAGCACCAACTCACATGGACCAGGCTTCCCCAAGGATTTAAATCCTCACCCACCATATTCGGTAACCAACTGGCCGAGGAACTGGAGGAATGGAAAACTACCCAGGTAAAAGATTCGCATCTCTCTTATGTGATATTGCAGTACGTGGACAACATTCTATTGGGGGACAATAGAACGGGGACTCTGCCTCAAGTTAACCATTGCACTGTTGAATATGCTGGGACAGGCTGGATACCGGGTATCCAGAGAAAAGGCACAGCTGGTCAAACAAAAGGTCATTTATCTAGGATGTGAAATTTCACAGGGAGTCCGTCGTTTGGGAGCAAATCGTATTCAAGCCATATGTGCAATTCCAGTACCCCGCAATAACCAGGAATTAAGATCTTTTTTTTTAGGAATGATTGGCTGGTGTCGACTGTGGATCCCCAACTTTGGACTGACAGCCAAACCACTGTATGAGGCTATGAAGGAACCGAGATTTAAGTGGGGACCCACAGAAGATAAAGCGTTCAAGGAACTAAAACAGGCCCTCAAGGAAGCACCTGCCCTGGGCTTGCCGGATTTAACCAAGGACTTCCAACTGTATGTACATGAAAGGCAAAAGTTAGCCTTGGGGGTACACACTCAAAAACTGGGGTCTTGGAAAGGGCCGGTCGGGTACTTTTCCAAACAATTGGACTCAGTAAGTGGAGGATGGCCTGGGTGTCTAAGAGCGGTGGCAGCCACTGTAATTTTGATCCAGGAGGCACGTAAGCTAACATTGGGCAAGCACATGACAGTTTATGTACCCCACATGGTCAATAACAGTATTAGAACAAAAGGGGGGCCATTGGCTTTCATCAAGCAGGATGCTTCAATACCAGGCCCAATTGAGGGAACAGGATGATGTGGAAGTAAAAATAACTAATCACCTTAACCCAGCAGAGTTTCTCAGGTCCACCCAGGAAGAAGGAGAGCTGGAACATGACTGTGTGGAGGTAATTGAGCAAGTGTACGCCAGCCGGGAGGACCTAAAAGATGAGCCACTGCCGGACCCCGATTGGGAGCTGTTCACGGACGGTTCCAGCTTTGTGGAAGGAGGCATCAGGTACATCAGGTATGCAGGGTATGCAGTGGTCACCTTGCAGCTGATAGTGGATGCAAAAGCCTTGCCCCCAGGAACGTCAGCACAGAAGGCTGAAATTTGGGCCATGGTGAGGGCCTTGGTGCTGAGCCAAGGGAAGAGGGTCAACATATGGACTGATTCCAAATATGTATTTGGAGTGGTACATGTGCATGGGGCTTTGTGGAAGGAGCGGGGACTTCTTAATTCGCAGGGCTCAACAATCAAACACAGGGAAGAGGTAGTCATGTTACTGGAAGCAATTTATAAACCATCGGCAGTTGCGGTGATGCACGTCAAAGGACATCGGAATGATCCGGGAAAAGAGTTCCAGGGAAATCGACAAGCAGACCAAGTGGCAAAGCAGGCCGCCAGAAAGGTATGGACTCAATTAGCTTTAATACCGGCCCGGAGTAACCCTGCAGCTGCACACATGGAAGACAAACCACATTACTCACCAGAGGATGAGAAGCTGGCTCAGATGTTGCAGGCATGAAAAAACATTAAGGGTTGGTATGTGACCCCAACAGGACAGGTGATCCTACCAGTAAGAATCATGAAGACGGTGTTGGAAACAGAACATAATAAGTGTCACTGGGGTGCAGAGGCAATGGTAAAATTTTTGAAAAATGAAATATTCTCAAACCAGATGTTAACATTGGCAAAAAGGGTAAATGCAATGTGTCCGGTGTGTATCAAAAACAACCCAGTGGTAAGGTAGAGCGGATGAATCAAACACTGAAAAACCAAATTAAGAAAATATGTCAAGAAGCAAAAATCCAGTGGCCACAGGCATTGCCTTTAGCTCTCTTAAGGGTTAGAATCAAACCAAGGGAAAGGATAGGGCCCTACCATGCTGCTACCTACCAGGGGGACCCTCCTTTGGTGGGGGATCAGGTGATATTAAATTATGTGTTGTCTCTGAATAAGACTCTTACAGCACTCAGAGGAGCGTTGCAGTGGAACCGACCCCTACCCCTGGAAAATCCAGCCCACGACATCCTTCCAGGAGACCAAGTCTACATAAGGAACTGGTCAGTGGAGCCACTGAAGGAGACATGGGACGGTCCTCACCAGGTGATCATGACCACCTACACGGCTGTCAAGGTCGACGGGATCGACAACTGGATTCACTACACCAGGGTCAAGAAGGTCCCTACGCAATGGTCAGTAGAACCTTTGTCTCCAACAAGGATGGTGTTCAGAAGCAAACCTTAGGGATAGTGATTTTCCTGAGCTTGATTGTGTTAACAGAAACCTTTGTAAAAGTTAATGTACCAGAATCTTATCTATTGAGACCTGAGGGATCTGATGTTAATCTGACCTGTTTGTTTACTGATGATCAGGGAGCTGGATCCACCAAAATTATCGTGGGGTGGAGATGGGCTACGAAGGATGACCTGATTACAAAGGGGGTAAAGACAGTTTGGGATGAATCGCACCAGGAAGGAGCAACTATCCTGCAGATACCCAATGTGACCCGGGAGAACGAAGGGAAGTATATCTGTTCAATACAGTTACGGGACAGTTCTGATTATGGGGATGTGCAGTTTCTTGCAATGAATACATCCTATGTGAGAAAAATAGGAGAATGACACGACAAGTTACTAACGTCAGAAAATTGACCAAAAACAGAGACCAAGAAAATTTGGTAATAGGACTGATTAGAGATTTCGGCCTCATGCAAAATGTAACAGAAATCACAGCATGCTTACCATTACCCCAAGCAGCAGGTGAACCTATATCATGGGGTATAATACCTGTGATTAAAATGCCAAAGTCATTGAGGAATGTTTCCTGGACATGCCGGTTTGTCCCTAAGACAGTAGAGGCACGGAAGGATTTATTTATGATTATTCAAGTAACAACCGAAGCTGATTGTAAATTAAAGCCTAACTATTATGGCTGGATTCAGAACACGAGGAGATGTCTAGTCAACCCCCCAATAGAGGGAGCATGTAACAAAGTTACAATAAGGACTAATATCACACGAAATGAGATGAGCTGTCAAAATATTACTCAAAATCATAACACATGGAAAGATTGGAAAACCTTGTGGGGACCCAGTATCCTAGAACATTACACTTATCTCGGGAAAGTACAATGGTGCATACAGTGGTCAGGGAATAGAAACCAGTCTTATTATAAAGTCCCTGTTACATCTACCTCCTCCAGACAGTTTCAAGCCCAAACGGAGGAATGGAATTGTACAGAAGTATTTACATGTGACACTCCGGAAGATCGAATAGGACTAATGCCAGTAAAGATGGCATTAAAGTGGGGATGTGAATGTAGAGGATATAATCATACTATAAGTATAAGACAAGGAATGGAACCTATAGATTGCAGGCACACAACAGTTCACAGTCCTGGGAATTTGGTGTGGGTCTTGGGACATGGCCAATGGACATCTCACCTACCCATAGATGGGCTAACCACGCAAATTACTTTGGGTGTACCGACCCTGTGTCCATTGTGGAAACAATCAAAGTTAACGTCAAAAGAGATACAAAAGAGACAGAGAAGAGATATTAGTGAAGACCTGGATGCTGTAGGATTAGATGAAGAAGATGGGTGGCATGAACCCTCTTCAGGGGTCAAATTTGGGTGGGTGCTGGAATCTTTGTTTACACCAATTTCCACTTATCGGAATCGGGAAATGTTGTTCAAATTATTGGGACAGACTGAGAGGTTGGCAGCAGTAACGAAGAAAGGATTTAAGGACCTGAATTTACAGTTACAAGCCACAACTAGGATGACCATACAAAATAGAATGGCCTTGGATATGGTGTTACTAAGAGAGCATGGTGTCTGTGGGTATCTGCACTATAAGGATGAGCATTGTTGCGTACACATCCCAAATGTCACTCGGGAGGTAGAAAAAGATATTAGTCAATTGGGACAAATAGAGGGCAGGGTTCACGAAGTTCAAAAAGAGGCAGAACATAACTGGATTGGGGCAGTGTTCAGCTCCCTGGGGATCCAGGTCTCAAGTTGGATATCATCAATTGTACAATATGGAATCACAATAATTATAATCATTATAGTTGCTTTAGTAGTATATAAGTGTCTTTTAGGAATGATTGCAAAGGAAGGCCAACACACTCAGAGGGTGATGAAAGCCATAACCCGAAGAGAAGTGATCCTCTCACAAGACAACTCACCCCACCCGCCTAACAAGAATCCAGCAGCTTGAAAGGTTGAGCATCCTTGCGAAAGAAGATCGAAGGATGCTCAAAGGGGGGGACTTGTTGCAAGTGGCGTACAGACCTTGGGAGCGGGTCTTGAGAAACTAGCAAGGAATGTACTGAAAAGAGAGAGATTAGTCGAGTATATAGAACATGAAGAAAAGTAAACTGTCATTCAAGATAAAGGGTTGAAATATTACGCATGAAAGGGGGTTGGTGGTGGGAGTCAGTTAGATAATAAGTTAAACAAGCATGAGAGATTTGTAGTTAATGGATGTCTGTCTACCATTATTTGCATGATGTATGTAACTGTTTTGTAACTGAAGCACATGAAATTCCGCACAAAGGTCTCATTGTAAAAGGTATAAAAGCTGAACCAAAACGGAGGATTTTTGGAATCCTGATTTGGGACGCTAGTCCCCAGGTTTCCCGGGCCCCAAATAAAGCACCACATCAAACTGACACTCTGTTGGTTTGTGTCTCTACTTCGGGCAACAAGAAGGCTTCTATGCAGCCTTCCTCCTGCCATGATTCTTCTGATAGTTCAGAAGATGAGAGGAGACCTGTAACACACAGATGTCTGCGTCCTGTGATAAGAGCAGAACATACACGTGAACTGGATACTGGACGAGAACAAGTTACCCATAAAGAAATTCCATACTCTCCTCTGGAGCTGACCCAATTGAAAAGACAATTTGGCAGATTACCCTTGGAAACTGATATAGATTATGTGGTAAGGGTTTCATCTTCTGCTGAAGATCACATATTATTATCAGAAAAGAAGCCTCAGGCCACTGGGGTCCTGGAGTTATGTTAACTACTGGCAATCCCAGGGCTCCATGGTCTCTGACACAACAAGCTGCTTATAATGTGGGCTTCACTGACCCCATCGCCAGGGGCGAGCCACATGTATTGCGAGGGGGTCTCACCCAGCTACTGGACAATGTTCACAAAGCCAGTGTGATCCAGATGATATATGACCATGCTCTAGTTGTAAACCACGATGATCCACTTATGCTAAGGATAAGACCTGAAAGAATGAATATTCTCATCAGAGGGCTACCTGCAAAACTGCAAAATCTAGCCCTACAGATCAAGGCTAGAATTGAAAATTCAGATGCAAATTCTCTACTTGACACAGACTACACTTGGTCTGATCTGCTTACAGAATTGACAGAATTTGGATGCAAATATGTAGCACCCGAAGCTGATTGCACATCTGTAAAATTTCTTCAAAGCCCAGCAAATTATAATGATAATTAAAAATTTACTTATGCTTCTGCAGCTGCCATGCCTCCCCAAATTCCTCCTCACCAGCAGGACGAATCATGGGGTGAATGGACAGTTGTAAATAGGGGAGGCAGATGAAGAAATAATAATAATCATCAGAATAGAACCTCCCGAGACAGAAATAATTTACCACAGGGTGAACTGGGGCCTTTTGAGAAGCTTAAAGAAGAAGCTAAGCAAAAAGGCATCCCTCCTTCACTCTTAAGTCACAATTTTAATTATGGCCATCTAAAAGCCTTAGTAGAGGAATGGCCCACCAGGTCAAATTGAGGGGAAAGATCTGGAAATTCCCATAATTCGGGAAACTAAAAAGCCCTCTCTCTGCTAATAAAAAGAAAGCAAAAAGACAGCAGAGACAGGAGACAGGTCCTGATCCCAGTTCAGTAAATTCTACTGACCCCCTGAATAAACTGTGGGAAACCATCCCCACAAATCAAAATGACTGGTCTGAAAATAATGAACAATCAAATCCTAAAATGTCCAGTTCTCCAAAAGACTGGCAAAATGTGCTAAGATTGGTCTTGAATAAAAAGGGTGATTTAGAGCTTACTTGTGCTGTTGGGCCAAAATGCTACCGTGTAACATTTGTAGTAGACACAGGTGCACAGATTTCCACACTAAAATCTGATGTGGCCAAAAAATGTGGCATTAATTCTTCTCTGAAGCCAGTATTCGTGAGTGGTGCTTTGGGAAAGCCTGTTTGATGCGAACTGTTTAAAAAATAATTGATTCCTGAGCAAAGTTCCTTCCTTAAGCTTACATGTCAAACACATTTACATATCCAAAGACGGTAAACAGGCAAACCAGTCTGCTGGTGCCTGGAATTTTGGGCTAGACAACAGAAATTAACATATCTAAATCGACTGATAACCTGTCTCAGAAGAATGCTCCTCCGGAAAAAACGGTTTACCAGTAACTCAGATGAGGGGGGCAAAAAAGGGGGGGCCTCGCTCCCCTTTTTCATTATAAAAATACCCCTGAAAAAGAAGCCTGGAAGAAGCCTGCCTAGAGCCTGTCTTCCAGCCTGCCTGCCAGCCCACACCACGGAGAAAGCCACACATGAACCAGCAGTAGCCACGGACCGAAATCATGGAAGTCAAAGAAGCCTGCAGAGGGGCCTGCCCTGACGGAAAAACGGAGCGGCGTTTTTTTTTCTTCACCCTGCTACAGCGACCGTGGTAACGAACTGGCCTCTTCTCTTCTCTACCGGTTCCCCTTAACCCTTAATTCTTTGTGCCTTCCCTAAAAAAAAAATCCTTGTAACTTGTTTAAGTTCAACACGTGTTAGCCTGCAATTCTGTGCGTTGTCTCTGAAGCAGAGGCTGAGATTTCCTCTAAACAAAACATTAAAATAATAGCTCGGATCGCGACACTGTTTTACAAAAAACTGCTAAAGTTTCCCTAAAGCTACCGGGAGACGAGGAGTTAATTCGAACCCAAATGATAGTAGATGACATTCCTTACAATCTGTTAGGAATGGACGTATTGATTGGTCGGTCCTGGAGAGAAAAAAAGGGATGCTTTTGGAATTTTGGCACCCCCACACTTAAAGTTAGATTGCTAAAAACTGCCCCGCGCCTCCCACAAAGCAAAATTACGAATGTTAAACAGTATTCTATTCCCATAGCAGCAAAAGAAAGCATCAGTGAAGTAATTTCTGACCTGAAACAAAGAGGTATGTGCCGTCACAAGTGCCTTGTCATTCACCTTACAGTTCCCCGATTTGGCCCATAAGAAAACCAAATGGTAAGTGGAGAATGACCGTAGATTATAGAAAATTGAATGCTGGTACTGAGAAATTAACTGCAGCTGTTGCGAACATTGCAGATCTGGTGCTAGAAATCCGGGAAGCAGCACACACAGTGCTTGCTTCTCTAGATGTGAAAGATATGTTTTTTCAAATTCCCACTGATTCTGAGGATCAAAAATATTTTGCTTTTACTTGGGATGGAATACAGTATACTTTCACCAGGTTACCTCAGAGCTACAAATATTCTCCCATGCTTGCCCACCATGCTCTTGCACATGAGCTGGAAAATATTCCAGAAATAAAAAACAACCTGAATGTAAAAATCTATCAATACATTGATGATGTGCTGATAGGTGATCAAAATGAGCAAGCAGTGAGAGCAGCTTATGATGCCATAATTGGGCACTTAATGAGCTTGCAAATAGAAATTCCTGAGAATAAAAGGCAACCTCCCTCCCAAGAAACAAAATTTCTAGGAATCAAATGGAAAGGTGGGACATGGAATATCCCTAATGATACTCTCTCTCACCTAGGAGAAATAAAGGCACCCACAAATAAAAAGGAATTACAAGAAATTATGGGAATCTTGCAATATTGGCAAAAGCACATACCTGACCTGTCAATCATTGCCAGGCCATTGTATGATTTGTTAAAGAAACACCGACACTGGGAGTGGAATCAAAATCATGATGAGGCGTTAAAACTTTTGCTCCTAGAGGCACAGACCTTTCAAACCCTGGGACCTCTTCACCCAGAGAACCCAATAACAATTGAATGGGGTTTTTCCTCAAGTGCTTTATCATATCACTTTTGGCAATGGGGTCCAGCTGGAGCCACAATGGGGAAAACTACTAGAATGGCTTCATTGCAAAAGAGGTCATTCGGGTATTTTTGATTTGTATAAAGAAGCACAATCTCGTGGTTGGTCTGGAACTCGAGAACAATGTAAAAAAATAATTTCCTCGTGTGATTTGTGTAAAATTCGGTTGGGAGAACATCCTTTGACTGCTGATAATTTACATCTCAGAGATGGTAAAACATTATGGTCTNATTAGAGAGCATGGTGTCTGTGGGTATCTGCACTATAAGGACGAGCATTGTTGCGTACACATCCCAAATGTCACTCAGGAGGTAGAAAAAGATATTAGCCAATTGGGACAAATTGAGGGCAGGGTTCACGATATTCAAAAGGAGGCAGAACATAATTGGGTTGGAGCAGTGTTCAGCTCCCTGGGGATCCAGGTCTCAGGTTGGATATCATCAATTGTACAATATGGAATCACGATAATTATAATCATTATAGTTGCTTTAGTAGTATATAGATGTCTTTTAGGAATGATTGTAAAGGAAAGCCAACACACTCGGAGGGTGATGAAAGCCATAACCCGAAGAGAAGTGATCCTCTCACAAGACAACTCACCCCACCCGCCTAACGAGAATCCAACAGCTTGAAAGATTGAGCATCCTTGCGAAAGGATATCGAAGGATGCTCAAAGGGGGGACTTGTTGCAAGTAGGGTACAGCGTTTATGGTTCTCTGACTGAGAATCAAAGGCAGATAAGAAGGAATGTGCTAAGAAGAGAGAACATGAAGAGAAGTAAACTGTCATTGAAGATAAAGGGTTGAAATGTTATGCACGTAAAAAGGGGGGGGGGGGGGTATCGGTTCAATAATACCTTAAGTTAAACTAGCATGAGAAATTTGTAGTTAGTGGATGTCTGCCTACCATTGTTTATATAAAGCATGTAACTGTTTTGTCTACCGTTTTGTAGCTCTGCATGAAGGTCACATCGTAAAAGGGTATAAAAGCTGAAACCAAACGGGGGATTTTCGGAATCCTGATCTGGGACTCTGCCCTGTCCCCAGGATTCCCGGGGCCCCTAATAAAGCACCGATCCAAACCGACACTCTGCTGGTTTGAGTCTTTGTTTCGGGCAACAATGTCCTTATAATGTCTTACTAACTATAAGCTTCCTAGCATGTATTTAAATGCACAGGAGAACACCAGTAGTTGATATACGTAATACCATAGCAGTAAATTTGTAATAATTGCATAGGGAAATGCTGTTTCCAACTGTCTGAAGTTGAAAAACAATCTGTTATATCATGAAGTGATGAGCTTTTAATTAATTCACATTCTGTGACTTAATCAAGTACTTCGTCAGCCTTAATTGCTACTAATAAATTACTAGAATAAACTAAGACAGAATACAAGCCCTAACTATATAGGGTTTTTTTTAGGACATGAGGCAATTAGTATTTTTAGGCTTTGTGTGTTCATTAAATAATCAAATAGTTGCATCCATATTGGTGGAAAAATCTTACCTAAATGGGAGAGAAACATGAATGAAGATTATTGATAGGGCATCAAAAATAACCTACAGAGGAAAGTGTGGTTGGGACTACTTCTATGTGAAAGGAAATGGGAGAACTAGTGACAAGTGATATGGAGAAGGCTGAGGTTCTCAACAACTTTACCTCAGTCTTCACTGGCAAGGGCTCCAGCCACACTCCTGAAATCACGGAAGACAATGGCAAGGGTTGGAAGGAAGAACTGCCAGTTAATTTTAAGTGAAGAACAGGTTCGTGACCATCTGAAGAACCTGAAAGTAGACAAGTCCATGGGACCTGATGGGA
The DNA here is from genome assembly GCA_038090715.1 of Florisuga fusca. Taxonomy (NCBI): domain Eukaryota; kingdom Metazoa; phylum Chordata; class Aves; order Apodiformes; family Trochilidae; genus Florisuga; species Florisuga fusca. The sequence continues at coordinate 10,911 of JAAWXA010000106.1, forward strand.
TACACCCATGGGTACTGAGGAAACTGGAAGATGTGGTTGCTAAACCACTGTCTATTATTTTCCCAAAGTCATGGCAGTCTGAAGTCCCCACTGACTGGAAAAGGGGAATAAGCCCCCCATTTTCAAAAAGGGAAAGAAGGAAGATCCAGGGAACTATAGGCTGGTCAGTCTCACCTCTGTGCCCAGTAAGACCATGGAGCAGATCCTCCTGGAGGCACTGCTGAAGCAGAAGAATAATGAAGAGGTGATTTGGTATAATCAGCATGGCTTGACCAAGGGCAAATCATGCCTGACAAATCTTGTGGCCTTCTATGAAAAGGTCACAACATTGATAGACAAGGGAAGAGCAACCATTTACCTGGACGTGAGCAAAGCCTTTGAAACTGTCCTGCATGACATCCTAGTCTCCAAGCTGGTAAAATATGGGCTTGATACATGGGAAAGCTAAGTGGATTAAGAACTGGCTTGATGGCTGCACCCAAAGAGTAGCTGTCAACAGGTCAATGTCCAAGTGGAGTCCCTCAAGGATCAGTGTTAGGACCGGTCTTGTTTAACATCTTTGTTGACAACATGGACAGTGGCATTGAGTGCACCCTCAGCAAGTTTGCTGATGACACCAAGCTGTGTGGTGTGGCTGACATGTTGGAAGAGAAGGGATGCCATCCAAGGGGACCTTGATGAGCTGGAGAGGTGGGCCCATGTCAATTGCATGAAGTTCAACAAGACAAAGTACAAGGTCCTGCATCTGGGTCCAGGCACCCCCAAGCACTGATATAGCCTGGGTAGTGACTGGCTTGATAGCAGCCCTGAAGAAAAGGACTTTGGGGGTGGTGGTGGATGAGAATCACAGAATATTTAGGTTGGAAGAGACCTCCAAGATCATCCAGTCCAACCTTTGATGAACACCACAGTCAACTGCTAAGCCATGTCCTTCAGGACCAGGTCCAAATGCCTTTTAAATCCCTCCAGGGATGGTGACCACCACTGTCCTGGGCAGGCCATTCCAATGTCTGACAACCCTCTCAGTGAAAAAATATTTCCTAACATCCAGCCTAAACCTCCCCTGCCGCAGCTTCCATCCATTCCTCTGGTCCTTTCGCAGTTTACGAAGGAGAAGAGGCTGTTTCCCTCTTCACTACAACCTCCCTTGAGATAGTTGAAGAGAGCTATAAGGTCTTCTCTCAGCCTCCTCTTCTCCAGACTAAACAATCCCAGCTCCCTCAGCCGCTCCTCATCGGACTTTGCTCCAGGCCCTTAATGAGCTTCGTTGCCCTTCTCTGGACATGCTCCAGCACTTTTATGTCCTTCTTATAGTGAGGTGCCTAGAACTGAACACAGTACTCAAGATGCAGCCTCACCAGATCTGAGTACAGAGGCATGATCACCTCCCTATTCCTGCTGGCCACAGTGTTCCTAATACAAGCCAGGATGCCATTGGCCTTCTTGGCCACCTGTGCACGCTGCTGACTCATATTAAGTTGACTATCAACCAATACCCCCAGGTCCCTTTGCAACTTACAGCTCTCTAACCACACTTCCCCAAGTCTGTAGCTTACCATGGGGTTATGACCCAGGTGCAAGACCTGGCATTTGACCTTGTTAAACCTCATACAATTAACGTCCCATTGGTCTAACCTGTCTAGGTTCCGCTGTAAGGCTTCCCTACCCTCCAGCAGATTGACGCAGCCACCTAGTTTGGTGTCATCTGCAAATTTACTGAGGGTACACTCAATCCCCTCATCCAAATTATTAATGAAGATGTTAAAGAGAAGAGGTCATGAGTAGTGAACCCTGGGGGACACTACTCGTGACTCGTTGCCAGCCAGATGTAGTTCCATTCACAACTATTTCAGCCTGACTGTCCATCCAATTTTTTATCCAATGCAGGGTATATTTATCCAAGCCTTGTGCCATAAGTTTCCGAAGAAGAATGCTGTGGGAGACTGTCAAAGGCTTTAGTAAAGTCCAGGTAGACAATGTCCACAGCTCTTTCCTCATCCTCTGGGTGAGTCATCTTGTTGTAGAATGAGATCAGGTAAGTCAGACAGGACCTCCCTTTCATAAACCCATGCTGACTGGGCATGATCACCTGGTTGTCTTGTATTTACAGTGTGATGATACTCAAGATGACCTGCTCCATAACCTTCCCTGGCACTGAGGTCAAACTGACAGGTCTATAGTTCCCTGGATCATCCTTTTGGCCCTTCTTTTATATGGGTGTTACATTTGCCAGTTTCCAATCCACTAGGACATCCCCAGTTTGCCAGGACTGTTGATAAATAATGGAGAGTGACTTGGTAAGCACTTCTGCCAGCTCCTTTAGTACCCTCACGTGGATCCCATCTGGTCCCATAGACTTGTGCATATCCATGCAGCACAACAGGGCACTGATCATTTCCTCCCAGACTATGGGGGCTTGATTCTGCTCCCCATCACCGTCTTCCAGTTCAGGGAGCCGGACCGTTGGAGAGCAACTGGCATTGCTTAAAAAGACTGAAGCAAAGTGTGCACTTAGCAGCTCAGCCTTGTCCTTAGTCACAAGGTTCCCTCCCACATACAGTAGAGGGTGGAAATTCTCCTTTGCTCTTCTTTTACTGTTAATGTATTTATAGAAACACTTCATTATCTTTAATGATACTGGCCAGATTGAATTCTAGCTGAGCTTTGGCCTCTCTAATTTTCTCCCTACATATCTTTTGCAACAATTCTGTACTCTTCCTGAGTTGCCTGCCCTTTCTTCCATAGCCAGTACACTTCCCTTTTCTTTCTCAGTTCTACCCAAATCTCCTTGTTTGGCCAGTCTGGTCTTCTACTGTGCCAGTTCATTTTACAATGCATAGGTATAACTTGTTCCTGTGCCTTGAAGATTTTCCTCTTGAGGAATGTCCAGCCTTCCTTGAGGACTTCATCCCAAGGGACGCCATCGACCAATTTCCTAAACTTGTCAGAGTCTGCCCTCTGGAAGTCCGAGGAGGTAGTTCTATTGACCTCACTCTTTACTTCCCTAAGAATTGAAAACTCAACCATCTTAAGGTCTCTTTGACCAAGACAGTCACCAACCTTCACATCTCCCACTAGTCCCTCTATGTTTGCAAACAGTTGATATAAGAGAGAGCCTTGCCTAGTTGGCTCAGTCACCAGCTGTGTTAGGAAGATATCTTCCACCCACTCCAAGAATCTCTGGGACTGATTTCTATCTGCATGTCATGGTTTAACGCTGGCCTAGCAATTAAACCAAATAACAGATGCTATCTATTAATCCCCCTCTCCTCCCGGATAAAGAAAGGAGAGAGAATAAGGGAGAGAGACTTATGGGTTGGAAACTAAACTACACAGCTTTAATGAAACAGTAATGATAAAAAGGAAAAATTACTAAATATATACAAATATACAGGAAAATTGATACCACATTCCTCCCTCTTTTCCCCCAATAACTCTCATGTCACCACCAAGGCTGCAGGAGTTGGCAGCACTCGGGAGCTGGAGGCAGGAACACATTAATTAAGGCAGCCACAGATCAGGACCACTGGCAGTTGAATGGATGGAACCCTACCAGTATGCCGAAGCAAACAGCAACAGGAGAAGAAGGGGAAGAAGGAAAAAGGGTTTGACCCTTGTGATCCCTCAAAATTATACTGAGTATGATGTGTTTGGGAGGGAACACTCTGGTCAGTTTTGGTCATTTATCTTGTCCGCTCTTCCCTAAAGGAGGGCTGCAGGTGTGACCTCTTTACTCCTTTTCTCCTTCTGGAGAGCAAAATGTTCCTTGGAACTGAGCAGTGGCCTTAGTTCTACATACCATTCTCCAGCAGTAGCTATAAACATGGAGCGTTATCAGTCCTAGAAGCAGACACTGACTGAGAAACTTGCTGTTAATTTCAGCAAGTGCAGCTACTTAAAAGAGACTTAGCTGAAAGCAAAAGTACAAAACAGAAAATCACTTTTATCCTGGCCCAAACCAGGACATTCCACCCCTTATTCCATACCATTTGCATCATGCTCCAGTCATTACCTTCTCTTATCTCTAAATACACCTATACACAAATTATTACTCTCTCTCTATACTAAAATCCACTAAGTAATTTAGTCTATGATTGCAAATGTTCATCTATTGTAGCAGACACTTAAAACAAGGAACAATTGTCACAGTTCATGTCCATGGTCCACAAGTTGCAGGTTGCAGATGTTAACTTCAAGGAAGTTACTGGATGCCAGTCGATGAACCTAGTTCTGGTTTCATCACCACGACGTCATCCTGAAAAGCACTCACAGAACACTGTTAGTTTATGCAATAATTCACATAACAGCAGTTAATGTGGCATACAAATTCAGGACTGCCCAAAATTCCATGCTCTACTGGTTGAGCTAGCCAAGCAAAAATTAGGTATTCTCACCTAGTGTTAGATTCCCTTGTGGTACACATTGTATCTCTCCATCTTCCATTATCCCCCACCAAGTGTGTCCAGGCCCTTGAGCGAAAGCAACCTGACAAATGGGTTTCCTTTGCCCGAGGCATGAAAAACCTAAATTGTTTTCCCTAGCAGATTCTTTTCATGCACCACAGGCACTTTGTCCCCATCTACTGTGTGTAGAAGTTCTGACTGAGAGCAGGACCACCTCTACTGATGGAACCCCTGGTGTTAACTAACCAGGTGGCTTTTGCCAAGTGGCCCAAACTTGTCCCAGTTTTTAAGAGTTCCACCACCCATTTCCTTGAAGGTAGTGTTTAACAGTCCACTGTACCTTTCAATTTTATCTGAGGCTGGTGCATGATAGGGGATATGGTATATCCACTCAATACCATGTTCTTTGGCCCAGTTACTTATAAGACTGTTTTTGAAATTAGTTCCGTTGTCTGACTCAATTCTTTCTGGCATACCATGTCTCCACAAGACTTATTTCTCTAGGCCTGGAATGGTGTTCGAGGCTGTGGCATGAGGCACAGGATATGTTTCCAGCCATCCTGTACTTGCTTCCACCATTGTAAGCACATAGCGCTTACCCTGGCGGCTTTGAGGCAGTGTGATATAGTCGATTTGCCAGGCCTCCCCATACCTATACTTTGACCATCTCCCTTCATACCACAGAGGTTTCAACCTTTTAGCTTGCTTAATTGAGGCGCATATGCCACAACCATGGTTAACCTGTACAATAGTGTCCGAAGTTAAATCCACCCCTCGGTCACGAGCCCATCGATATGTTCCATCCCTGCCTTGATGACCTGAAGCATTGTGGGCCCATCTAGCTAAAAACAGTTCACCTTTATGGTCCCAGTCCAGGTCTATTTGGAACATTTGAGCAGCCTCATCTACTTGTTGGTTGTTTCGATGTTCCTCAGTAGCTCGATATGAAGGTACATGGGCATCTACATGAAGCACTTTTACATTAGGTTTCTCTAACTGAGCAGCAATGTCTTTCCACAGTTCAGCAGCCCAGACAGGTTTATCTCTACGTTGCCAGTTGTTTTGCTTTCACTGCTTTAACCAGCCCCATAAGGTATTTGCTGCCATCCATGAATCAGTATACAGATAAAGTCTCAGATGCTTTTCTTGTTCAGCAATGTCTAAAGCCAATTGGATGGCTTTTACCTCTGTAAATTGACTTGATTGATCATCTCTTTCATCTCTTTTTGCAATTAATCATGTTTGATTCCATATAACAGCTTTCCACCTTCAATGGCTTCCTACCAGGTAACAGGATCCATCAGTGAAAAGAGTATATTTTTTTCTCATTCTCTGGCAGTTGGTCATATGATGGGGCTTCTTCAGCCTGTTTTACCACTTTTTCTGGTGGCATTCCAAAGTGTGTGCCTTCTGACTAGTCTGTTACCACTTCTGGAAGAATTTCTGGAAGACTGAATCTTTGTGTTCTAGCTCTCTGTGAGAGTAAGGCAATCCATTTACTCCATGTAGCATTAGTAGCATGATGAAGGGAAGGTTCTCTACCTGTGTACATAAAACCCAGTACAGGTAATCATGGCACCAGGAGGACCTGTGCTTCAGTACCAACCACTTCTGAAGCAGCTCTACCTCCTTTGTATGTATCCAATATCTCTTTTTCAGTGGCTGTGTAGTTGGCTGTGGAGCCTTTGTAGTTTCGACCCCAAAATCCTAGAGGTCTACCTCGAGTCTCTCCTGGAGCTTTCTGCCAGAGGCTCCATGTAGGACCATCACCTGAATCTCCGGTGTAGAGCACATTTTTAATGTCTGGCCCTGTTCGAATTGGTCCAAGGGCCATTGCCTGCACAATCTCCTGTTTAATACTTTAAAAAGCAGCTTGTTGTTCTGAGCCCCATTTAAAGTCTTTCTTCTTTCTGGTAATCCCATAGAGAGGTTTCACAATCTGATTATAAGCAGGAATATGCATCCTCCAGAAACCAACAGTTCCTAAGAAGGACTGAGTTTCCTTTTTGGTAGTTGGTGGGGCCATAGCTGTTCACATCACCACGTCCATTGAGATGTGGCGACGTCCATCTTGCCACTTAACCCCCAGAAACTGTATCTCTTGCACATGTCCCTTGACCTTGCTTCTTTTAATAGCAAAGCCAGCCTTTAGAAGGATCTCAATTATCTTCTTACCTTTCTTGTAGACTTCTTTTGCTGTTTCACCCCACACAATGATGTCATCGATGTACTGTAGATGTTCTGGAGCTCCACCCTTTTCCAAGGTATCATGGATCAGCCCATGGCAGATGATCGGGCTATGTTTCCCCCCCTGGGGCAATCGATTCCAAGTGTACTGGACACCTCTCCAGGTGAAAGCAAACTGTGGCCTGCATTCTGGTGCTAGAGGAATAGCAAAAAATGCATTAGCAATGTCAATAGTAGCATACTGATGTAAGGGTTAATATAAAATGCCTGCTAGTAATTGTCTAGGGCTCACATTGACCTGGTGGAAGCTAACACAGAATGCTTGTTTAATAGTAGCTAAGAAATTTTTTAGGTATTCATCACCTTATAAGGGAAATATATGTGTTAAACTGAGAACTATAGCAATCTTGAGATAAGAAACAGAACATGTTCTTGCTTTGCTGAAGACTGAAGAAATGCACATGCCGCAAGAAGAAGAGGTGAAAAGTTTACACAGAGAAAGACCTTTGCTTCATTTTTACTTCATCCCCACAGCCCCCACAACCACCACCTGGAGATACTACGCAAGCACAGGAGGGAGGAGATTATGAAAATGACCTCTTGGGACTAATTTGAATACGAAGCAGGAGTAGGCGATACATATGTATAAGCATATTGTGAAATCTAATGAATATGTAAAACTTCAGTGTATATAACAAAATCCTAATTGCGAGATTGGTGTGCATGGATTTCAAAGGAATTATCCCCTTGTGCACCCAGCACCTAATAAACACACCCCTTTCTATAACTTTCCAAGTCGTAGAGTCATTTTCCACAAGTCAATACCACCTGTCTGCCTTTGACTCCAGCTCATACTGAAGTTCTAGCATGTCCTGCACAGCAGCACTTAGTGGTGGTGTAACCTCATTTAGGGCACAATATTCCACTGTCAGCCTCCACTCTCCATTAGGCTTTCGCGCTGGCCATATAGGGCTACTGAAGGGTGAGTGAGTCCTGATCATTCCTTGTCTCTCTAGTTGCCAGATCAACATGTGAATGGGGGTCACAGCATCTGTATGTGTGATATTTTTGTTGATGCACTATTGAAGTAGCAATTGGCACCTGCTTGTTTTTGGTTTTCATCAACCCCACTACAGAGAATTTATCTGAAAGGCCAAGCAAAGTATGCAGCCATTCTGTATTCTCAGTCTTTATAGCTGTGATACCAAAGGACCCTTTTGGGTCCTTGAAGTCACCTCCCTTGAGGTAGTTTCCACCAAGGATGCATGGAGCATCTGGACCAGTCACTATAAGGTGTTTATTGTACTTTATTCCAGGGAGGCTCACATCAGCCTTCACAATACCCAGTTCTTTAGATTCCCCCTGTCACTCCAGAAATAGTGATTGATTCTGTCCCTTTCTGGCTCAATGGCATTAGGGTGCCCTGTGCACCAGTGTCCACCAAGGCTTTATACTTTTGTGGCTCTAATGTGCCAGGCTATTGAGTCCACACAGTCAAATAAGTTCAGTTGTCCCTCTCCTCCATCTGGCTGGAGGCAGGGCACCTCTAAGCTTGAGCACATACAGCGTTGTCAGTACATGCATTACTGGGGCTTGCATCCCCATTACTCACATCTGATGTACAGGGATCTTGAGTCACCCACATACTCAGAATAGGTAACTCAACACTGGAGACTTAAGCAGACTTCTTTTTAGAAGGAACTCCTTTTGCATTTACCTTACTCAGCAACTTACATACTTGTGCCTGTAGGACAGCAGTAGGTTTCTGATACCACTTTTTCATGTCCTCTCCATACTCATGGGTGTTCATAGGATTCTTCTTATTAAATTCTGTTTCTCTTGATTCAGTTTCATAGGAGGGTGTTTCCTCTTAATGGCTGCGATGTGGCGTCCTCCTATTTGAGAAAAATGGGGTAGGTGCAGTTTCTCAGCTGTTCCCTTTACAGGTGAGACCCAGGCTGGATGAGGAGTTGTGACAGCACCTGTGGGGTTTTTTCCACTCAGGCAGACATGTACTGAACAAGCCACATTCAGGAATGTGTTGACGAACTGACCTTGCAGGGAAGAATAACATCGGGACTGGCTTTGGAAAAAAACAAGATAACAGACCAATGGCAATAACAACTATTTTCAAATCAGCATAGCCCTTTCGTAGGCATGGACAATAGCCTTTAGCCAATTAGTTTATAAGTTAATAGCAGTTTTGAACCATGTTAACCAATAATGTAACACCATGTTTGTAACACTGACAAGAGAAAAGTATATATTTAGCACTAACAAGCTTAATAAACGGGATTTTGCTACAACCATATTGGCTGTGCTGGCAATTTCTCCAAGCCTGTCTGCAAGCATCTTCATATTCTTGTGCTGTTTTAATCGCATCACCTACAATTGCTTCCAAATCTCCAGGAACCCATAACTTTGCTGATAGTGTATGGTTAAATGGTGGTGGTGCAGCATGCACAAACCTTTGCATCATAGGCTTAGGGCATGGCATGTGATAAGCATCTTCAATGTCATCATCGGTATAGATCACATCTTGTATAGCCAGATACAGTTCCAGATACCTGATAGCTTTTTCAAGCGTGGGTGCTTTGACCTGTGGGCAGTCTATTTCCTCTTTATAGGGATATCTCTTCTTCACAGCTGGCAAGCATTGTTTCCATAGGCTGGTGGTTCTCGCCTTTTTCCCAAACACTCAATCAATACCTGCATCTTTGGCCAGGGATCCTAACTGCCTGGCTTCTCTCTGAGTTAATGTTATGGTAGCAGCCCCTTCATTCCAGCATCGGAGTAACCAAGTGAGAAGTGGTTCACCTGAAAAATGGCTGAAGTCTTTTCTCAGAGTATGCAAGTCCCTCGTGGAATAGAACTGAACATATTCTTCTGATTCTGAGTCCTCCTCAGCTGACTGTGCTTTAGACTCTACTTTAGCTGCTCTACGAGAAGAGGCAGTATCCTCTGTTTCCTCTGTTACCTGGCCGTCTTGTTCAGACTTTGAAGGGTTAAGGCTTATTTCTGATTTCCATTGTTTTGCTTTTCTCTTAGTCACAGGGTCAACGAGTAGCTGTGTGGGCTGAGGGGGAGAGGCTGTGGTATCTGCAGCAGTAGCAGCAGCAGGGCTCACTTTCTGGAAAGCAACAGTTTCTGTGGGGGTAGAGGCAGCAGTTGCAGCTGTAGCAGATACACTGGCAATGCTTGCTGGACGTGTTTGAGTTGTGGCCTTGCGTGAGGGGGGGCAAGCAGTGGCTGCAGAGGCAGAAATGGCAGTTCTCTCTTTATGAGGTGTGCTCATTCACCTAATTGTGGTTGTCTTACTCCTCAACAATATATGGTAATACATAGACACATATGAGAAATGTTGACAACACCAAGCAGGAGAATCAAAACTATGATAAGCGTATTGCCTTTTTTACTAGAATCTAGTGAATTCAGCCCAAGATGAAACAGTAGTATAATTTCTCAAATTAAAACTGAGAATGTAATTACCAACAAAGTTTTTTATCCCTGTGTGAAACACCAGTGCACCATGTACTGAGCTGTATATTAGTATTGCAGACCATATCGCAACTACTTTTCTCAAGCAGCGCTTACCCAACATAAGCCACATATTAACACTAATCCCTGCTAAAAAGACACACACAACATACCCTGAATACCAAAGGTACGGCATGATCAATTTAATTTCCAACCCTGTGAAATTTCCAAAGAAAATAGTTTAATTCCTGCTCAGTGGAGCCATCTTGGTATCCTCCCACTGAAGTTGGAATTCAAACTATTCAGGCAAATTAGTCAAAATTTGAACTGGGCTCGAGCTAATTAGATGAATCCCCTCATTGGGTGCCAATAAATCTGTCACAGTTTAACGCTGACTCGGCAATTAAGCCGAATGACAGATGCTCTCTATTAATCCTCCTCCCCTTCCTGATAAAGGAAGAAGAGAGAATAAGGGAGAGAGACTTATGGGTTGGAAACTAAACTACACAGATTTAATGAAACACTAATGATAAATAGGAAAAATTACTAAATATATACAAATATACAGGAAAATGATACCACGTTCTTCCCTCTTTTCCCCCAATAATTCTCATGTCACCACCGAGGCTGCAGGGCAGCCCTGGGAAATTCCCAGCTGAATTCCTGGCATCAGCGGCAGTTGGGAGCTGGAGGCAGGAACACACTAATTAAGGCAGGCACAGATCAGGACCACAAGCAGATGAACAGATGGAATCCTACCAGGATGCCAAAGCAAACAGCAACAGGCAAAGAAGGGGAAGAAGGAAAAAGGGGCTTACCCTCATGATCCATCAAATTTATACTGAGTATGACATGTATGGGATGGAATACTCTGGTCAGTTTTGGTCATTTATCTTGTCCGCTCTTCCCTAAAGGAGGGTTGCAGGTGTGATCTCTTTACTCCTTTTCTCCTTCTGGAGAGCAAAATGTTCCTCAGAACCGAGCAGTGGTCTTGGTTCTGCATACCGTTCTCCAGCAGTAGCTATAAACATGGAACGTTATCAGTCCCAGGAGCAGACACTGAGAAACTTCCTGTTAATTTCATCAAGTGCAGCTACTTACAAGAGACTTAGCTGAAAGCAAAATTACAAGATAGAAAATTACTTTTATAGTGGCCCAAACCAGGACACTGCAGTACTGTATTTCCATCAAACATCTGGCAAGTTGAAGTCTCCCACAAGAACAAGGGGTAGAGATTCAGAAACCTTACCCAGCCGCCTGTAGAACACTTCATCAACCTCTTCTTCCTGGTTGCGTGGCCTATAACAGACTCCAACCATGATATCTGCCTTGTTAGCCTTCCCTCTGATTCTTACCCATAAGCATTTACCATTTATCATCAGCATCACTGTGTTTGAGACAGTCGAGACCTTCCCTAACTTACATGGCCACACCATTGCTTCTCCTGGGCCTATCCTTTCTCAAGAGCCTAGTGCCATCTAACACAGCACTCCAGTTGTTGGATTCATCCCACCATGTTTCTGTAAGTGCAATTATATCATAGTTTTCCTGTTGAATTACAGCTTCAAGCTCTTCCTGCTCATTTCCCATGCTACATGCATTGGTATAAATGCATTTTAGTTGGTGTACCTTTCTGCATGGTAGGGGTCTCATCCCTACTTGATCATTCTCAGGCACTACCATGTGTCCTGTCTCCTCGATAGCCCTTGCATCTTCCCTGTCATATTGGCCACTTTCCCCTACCCCTTTCCAAGCTATTTTAAAACTCTCAAAAAACCCCACTAACTCCTGTGCTAGAACTTTTTTCCCCTCTGAGATAGGTGTTTACCATCCTGTGTTAGCATCCCAGGTATTGAGTAGATCCATCCCATGATTGAAAAATCAAAAATTTTTCTGCTTACACCACTCTCATAGCCACACACTGACCATATGGATTTGTCTAGTCTTCTCAGTATCATCCCCTGTTAATGGGAGGATTGAGGAGACCACAACCTAAACTCCCAATCCCTCAACCAAACGTCCTAACGCTGTAAAATCTCTTTTAATTGCCCTCAGACTACTCTTGGTTATTTCATCATTGCTTGCTTGAAGAACAAGTAATGGGTAGTAATTTGAGGGCCTTCCTAGAATAAGGAGTTTACCAGCAATGTCCTTTACCCAAGCCCCTGGGAGACAACACACTTCCCTGTGAATTGGATTGGGTATGCATATCAGGCCCTCCGTTCCCTTCAGAAGGGAGTCTCCTATTGCGACTACCCTTCTTTTCCTCTTAGCAGAGGAAGTCACAATGTGGGCTGCAGTTGGTTTAGTTTTGGAAGGCACTTCTTTCTCAGAAGGACCTCCTCCCTCCTTATCAGTAGTCTGTCCTTCTAGTTCCAGGACCTCATGCCTGTTATAGGAGGTGCAAGACCCTACTTGTAAGATTTTCAGAGGCAGGAGGAGCCTTCCTCCTGGTATGTTTAGTGACTCACTTCCAGCCCTTGTCATCATCAGACTCTTGACTAGTTACCCTGTTTGGTCCTGGGCCTACCTGCTTCTCCATTGGAGTGGAGGTGTGAGACTCCTGAGGCTGAAACATCTCTGAAAATAATCTGTCAATCTCTTACTCATTAGCTCAAATGCTGTGTAGCCTGTTCACTTCCTTCTCTAGCTTCTTTACCTGGTGGTGCAGCTCCTCAACTACCGCACAGCTTTTACAGAAGGACTGACTGTCAACCCAAGCCTTGTGGAGAGGCACTGGACACTTTTGGCAACCAGGAACCTCAAGAGCTATACTTACGATCTTCAGGTCAGTCTGGCTGGAGGTCTCTGCCTATAGCTGGATCAGTAACACCAGCAGCTGCAGGGGATTGAGCTCTTCAGCGTGCCAATACCTTATCTCCAGAAGCATAAACAATTACAATGGTAGTGGTTTTTGCCTCTGTTAGATATGCCCTGATGGTCAGGAAGGAGCCCTGCTGCTCTCCCCGCCCATGTGAACTGCCTCGAGCAAACTGCCTGGTCTCGCCCCTGGTTGACCACTCCTGTTCACCACACTCCGGGGCGCTCGCGCTCCTTAGAGCTGTTTAAATCTAATGCAGTTTCCCTGAACATGCTCCCTGCCTTGCCTGATTGGCTGGATGAGCTTCTGGGTTTTTACTATGGTTTTAGGTGGCTGCACAGGGTTCCCTGATCTTGGGAGTCCCCCTGTACCCCAGGATCTCATTATGAGCCCCTGGGCTTACCTTGATTGTTGCTGTTGCCACTGCTGCTGCTGGTCACTGTGCCAGCTGCCCTCCTATGAGAACAAATAGAGAGAAAGAGAATACAATAAGAGGTATCCTATGGTGTCTTCTGAGTGATTATGGAGACAAAATGAAAAAGTGGGATAAGAACCCTACTGCTGACCTACAGGCAAGAGTATGTGAGCTGCTAAGTAAAGCAAATACAAGAGGAGGTCCTTGTAGGAAGATGGCTGCTCAAGTCTCCATTGTTGAGTTACCTATTCTGAGTATGTGGGTGACTCAAGATCCCTGTACATCAGGTATTACTAATTATATTACTAATTACTAATATACCCATCCCCGCTGTACATCTAAGGATGCAGACAGGCTGGAGAGGGTCCAGAGAAGAGCCACAAGGGCAATCAGAGGACTAGAGCACCTGCCATACAAGGAGAGGCTGAGAAGACTGTGTTTGCTCATCCTAAAGAAGAGAAGGCTTAGGGAGACCTTATTACAGTGTTCCAGTACCTATAGAACAGCTACAAAGAGGATGGAGACTCTCTATTTACAAGGAGTCACATGGACAAGACAAGGGGCAATGGGCACAAGTTGCTCCTAATGAGATTCTGTTTGAACGCAAGAGGAAAATTTTTCACTATGAGGACAGTCAGACATTGGAATGGTCTCCCAGGGGAAGTGGTGGATTCCCCCACTTCGTAAAGTTTTAAGTCTCAGCTCGATGGGGTGCTGAGACATATTATATAAAAAATAATATTCAAAGGGTTGGACCAGATGATCCTTGAGGTCCCTTCCAACCTGACATTCTTTGATTCTGTTTCCCTACATGACTAAAACATTCCTCTCTTCTTGCCTTGTCTTGCTTGTGAAAGGGCAGTAGGACATATCTGTGCCCCAACACAGGTCCTTAGCTTATTACATTTGAGAATTGCTGTTTCTCCTGCAACATCTTGTCAGGTGACAGGCTAAGAACTAGACCATTTTATAATACCGTCTGAGCATACAGAGGGAAGTGGAAACTTGACTAGAAATTGTGAACTTCAAATAAAAGGAGATCTAAATTAAATGAAGCGAGATCTATGGGAAGAAAGTAAAGGGAAGAGAAATGGAAAAACTTGAAACAAGTTTGGAGAGAGGCTCATACTAGTCTGAGCAGGATGATAGAAAAATGAAGGACAGACCTGTGAAGTGTAATATTTTGTGGTCTCTGTTTAGATGCAGCTACAGAAAACAATAAAAGCATTTATAGCAAGAGGGAAACCAAGGAAGTTTGCCTAGACTTTTTATCTTTAAGCAACTTGTCTAACAGGACCACCTGTTCAGCTGAATTTTTTGTAATGTGAAATTGCACAGTGAGCTGCACACCCTAGACTTGATCTTTATGTGGCCTAGTCTCTTAACTAAAGGTAATGCAGAAATATGCATGCAGTGAATAGCCCAGAAAGGTGTTTAAAACTTTTAGCTTGACCTCAAGGAAAACGTCTCCTTACCCATCATGTGTTGTGGTTTATGCCTAGTCAATGGCACAGGACCACACGGCTTCTCACTCCACTTCCCACATTTCAAGATGGCAAGGAGGAAATCAGCTTAAAACTTCATGGATCAAGACAAGGACTTAGGAGGGTTTCACTGACCAGTTACAGTCAAAACAGACTCACCTGTTATGGCAAAACAGACTCAACTTGGGGAAAAATATCAATTTAATTTATCATTAATCAAAACAGGATGAAGAGAAAACAAAACCCAGAGCTTAAATACTTTACCTCACTCCTCCCTTCTTTCTGGGCCCAAATTACTTTGTTCCTAATATCTCTACCTTCTCCCCCACAGCGGCACAGGGGGACAGGGAGTGGTGTCTACAGCCCATTCGTCAAAGGTTGTTTTCTGCTGCTGCTTCCTCCTCAGGGAGAAGCATTCCACACAGTCTTCCCCTACTCCAACATGGGTTCCCTCCCATGGGAGTGAGTCCTTCATAAATCTCTCCAGCCTGAGTCCCTCCCACGAGGTCCTGTCCCTCAGGAGCAAACTGCTCTGTCATGAGCTGCCCACAGAGTCACAGCCTGCTTCAGGAACAGTCACCTCCCCTTATGTGGGGTCCTCCATGGCTGCAGGTCCACAACTGCTCCACCATGATCCTCTACGGTCTGCAGGGGAGCAGCCTGCTGTCTCACCACAGAATGTAGGAAAAAAAATCTCTTTTCAAGCACCTTCTCCCCCTCCTTCCTTGCTGACCTTGCATCTCTGCTCCAGCATTGTTCTCATCTCTGGTATCACTCTCTTCTCTGATATTGCTCTCCCCTCTGCCCCTCTGCCCTGAGCCTTATAGCCACTCATTTTGAAGCCAAAAAAGAGGCCAAACGAAACTGTTTAGAGACAGAGTTTAAGCCTTTAAACAGCAAAATTATTTATTAATGCGTCGCCAGGGAACCTTCCAGCTCGTGCTGGACAAAGGATTCCGAAGTGTTACCCAAAATTCAGGTAATTTATACAGCTTTAAGAGGAGGTGTTAACACCTTTACATACATATTCATGAAATTGCATCATGCCATTATAATATTCCTGATAGGCAGAGTCAGGCAGAGTCTGGGCAGAGCCTGGGCAGAGCCTGGGCAGAGTCAGGCTTGAACTCTTCACCTTGTTTGTTCTTTTGACTCTACTTTGTTGTTGTAAAGCGATATCAGGCCCTAGCCATAACTTTGTCTTTTATCTGCTATTTGTGACAGCTTTATCTTCTTTTCGTGTAGGTGTTTATGCTCCTCTGGTGCCTAGCCAGCCTTGATGATGTTTTTCTGTCTTGGGAACAGGATTCACGCTCTTAATTATCTCCGAAGAGGAGTCAGTCTGTCTTGGGAACAGGACTCATGCTCTTATTTATCTCTGGAAGAAAAGTTAGCCTGGTTAAGACCTTGCTTTATAAAAGTTAACCCTGTCAGGGTCCTGCTGCCCTGTTTCAATTTCCCCTTCTTGAATATGTTAATTGCAGAGGTGCACCCATTGTCACTGATGGCCTCAACATTACCTAGAGGTGGGGACTGATGTTTTGGAGCTGGGGGAGCTTTCAGCAGCTTCTTGCAGGAGCCCTGTCTGGGGCCCCTCCCCTGCTACCAAAAATGGCACCACATTAACCCAGAACTCCCTGTTTCTATGACAAGAATAGTTTTTCAAATATATTCAAAGTTCCTATGTAAAGAAAGGGAACACATAAACCTCCCTTTGAAAAGGGCAGAGAAGTAATGGCATTAAATCACAATAAAAGATGTTTATGTTAGAGATGGAAGAAAAAAATTGACAGCAAGGGCAGTTGTGCACTGTAATAAGTTGTGTCTGGAAGTAGTACTGCAGGCTTTTAAGATATGTTTTGATGAGTCTTTTGAACTGCGTAGCATGTAATTGCTTTTGACTCCTCCCAAGGGGTCTTGGAGAGAGAGATCGAGCAGAGGAATACTGTCATGGCAA
The DNA here is from genome assembly GCA_038090715.1 of Florisuga fusca. Classification (NCBI taxonomy): domain Eukaryota; kingdom Metazoa; phylum Chordata; class Aves; order Apodiformes; family Trochilidae; genus Florisuga; species Florisuga fusca. The sequence continues at coordinate 27,655 of JAAWXA010000106.1, forward strand.
GAAAAATTTAAAAAGCCAATTCTTGTATGCTTAATTTTGGGGAGAATCTTCCATTGTTGTAGGTGCACCACATGGTTAAAGGAGATCCTGGCAGAGGGATGGCTAGAAACAGGCTTGCTGCTCTAAAGCAGATAAACATCTTTCCTGTATATAGTAGCAATTATGTAGCAAAGGCACTTGGAAAAAAAGAGGAGCCTCAACTACAAAATTTGATGTCCCTTATATCTCTTGTTTGGGTTTCAGTGAAGGCAAAGCAGCAAATATAACCAATTTTGAACTTCATTTGAATTAAGTTGAGATGGTCAGGTATTAAGGGAATTAGTATCTGCTAATACTTAAGCTGGTCAGGGAGCCAACTAGGGAAGGCGCTCTACTGGACCTGATGTTTGAAAACAGCAAAGGACTTATGGAGGATGTGATGGATGTAGGCCATCTTGAGTATAGTGATCATGAAATGATAGAGTTCTCTATTCTTGGAGAATTAAGGATCAGCAGAACTGCCACCTTGGACTTCCGAATGGCAGACTTTGATCTTCTTTGGAGACTGATTAACAAAGTCTTTTGGGAGGCAGTCCTGAAAGACAAAGGAGTTCAGGAAGGCTGTACATTCTTCAAGAAGGAAGTCTTATAGGCACAGGAGCAGGCTGTCACCCTGTGCCAAAAGACAAGCCACCGGGGAAGAAGGCAGGCCTGGCTGAATAGAGAGATCTGGGTACAACTCATGGAAAAGGAGAGTTCACAGCCTTTGGAAGAAGGGGAAGGCCACTCATGAGGACTACAAAGATGTCATGAGGATATGCAAGGAGAAAATCAGAAGAGTCAAACCCCAGCTTGAAATCAATCTGGCTGTAGCTGTCAAAGATAACAAGAAATGCTTCTACAATTATTTTAGCAACAGAAGGATTAAGGAGAACATCTATCCTTTATTAGATGCAGGGGGAAACAGTGATTAAGGATGAGGAAAAGTCTGAGGTACTTAATCCCACTGTTGCCTCAGTCTTTAGTAGTAGTAGGACCAATTGTTTTCTGGGTACCCAGTCCCCTGAGCTAGAAAATGGGGATGGAGAGCAGCTTGAAGCCCCCATAGTTCAAGAGGAGATGATTAGTGACCTGCTGCACCACTTAGACATACACAAGTCTATGGGTATGGATAAGATACACCCAAGGGTACTGAGGGAGCTGCCAGAAGTGCCCACCAAGCCACTTTCCATCCTTTACCAGCAATTGTGACTAACTGGGGAGGTCCCAGTAGACTGGAGACTGGCAAATGTGACCCCCCCTCTATAAGAAAGTCCAAAAGGAGGATCCAGGAAACTACAGGCCTGTTAGTCTGACCTTGGTGCCAGGAAAGGTTATGGAACAGATCATGAGTGCTATTATGCAGCATGTGCAGGACAACCAGGTGATCAGGCCCAGTCAGCATGAGTTCACTAAAGGCAGATCCTGCTTGATTAAGCTGATCTCCTATGATAAGGTGACCCATTTAGTGGATGAGGGAAGGTCTGTGGATGTTGTTTACCTAGACTTTAGTAAAGCCTTTGACACCTGATGTTTCCCACATCATTCTCCTGGAGATTCTGTCTGCTCATGGCTTGGATGGGTGGTGTACTCGTCACTGGGTAAAAAACTGGCTAGATGTCTGGGCCCCGAGAGTTGTTGTGAATGGAGTTAAATTCAGCTGGCGGCTGGTTACAAGTGGTGTTCCCCAGGGCTCAGTGTTAGAGCCAGTTCTGTTTAATATCTTTATCAGAGATCTGGAGGAGGGGATCAAGTGCATCCTCAGTAAGCTTGCAGATGATGCTAAGTTTTATGGGAGTGTTGGATCTACCTGAGGGTAGGAACGCTCTACAGCAGGACCTGGAATGGCTGGATTGATGGATTAGATATTAGAAGAAGCTTCTTCAGTAAAATGGTTAGATGTGGTGCTTAGGAATATGGTTTAGCACTGGACTTAGTAGAGTTAGGTTAATGATTGGACTCGATGATCTTAAAGGTCTTTTCCAACCAGAATGTTTCTGTGATTCTGTGATACTATGTCAACTATGTCCTGAGATCCACTGCAATCAATACATTTGCGAGAGAGAGAGCAAAAAAAGAGAGGAAACTGAATACCTGTGGCAAGTATGCTTAAGTGACAGCAACTGAATAACGTTGAATCACAGAATTATCAGGGTTGGAAGGGACCTCTAGTCCAACTCTCCCACTAAAGCAGGATAACCTAGAGCACATTACACAGGACTGCATCCAGGTAGGTTTTGAATATCTCCAAAGAAGGGGACTCCACAACCTCCCTGGGCAGCCTGTTTCAGTGCCTTGTCACTCTCATAGTAAAAACATTTTTTTTCATATTTAAATGGAACTGTGTTCCAGCTTATGCCCATTGTCCCTCATCCTGTCACTGGGAACTACTGAGAAGAGTCCAGCTCCATCTTCCTTGCACTCATGCTTTAGATACTTGTAGACATTAACAAGACCTCCCCTCAGCCTTCTCTTCTCCAGACTAGAGTCACAGCTCTTTCAGCATTTCCTCATAAGAGAGATGCTCCAGTCCACTAATCGTCTTTGTTGCCCTCTGCTGGACTCTCTCTAGTAGATCCCTGTCTCGAACTGGGGAGCCCAGAACTGGATGCAGTATTCTAGCTGTGGCCTCACCAGGGCAGAGTAGAGGGGGAAGTATGACTTCCTTCGACCTACTGGCCACCCTCTTCTTTATGCAACCTAGGATTCTGTTGGCCTTCCTGGCAGCAAGGGCTCATGGATAATTTACTATCTATCAGGACCCCCAGATCCTTCTCCTCCAAACTGCTTTCCAGCAGGTCCACCCATAACCTATATTGGTGCTTGGAGTTCTTCCTCCCCAGGTGCAGGACCCTACACTTGCTCTTATTGAACCTCAGCAGGTTCTTCTCTGCCCAGCTCTCCAGCCTGTCCAGGTCACGCTGGACAGCAGCACGGCCATCTGGAGTGTCAGCCACCCCTCCCAGCTTTGTATCATTAGCAAAGTTGCTGAGGCTACACTCTGTCCCCTCATCCAGGTCATTGATGAATATGTTGAAAAAGACTGGAATGAGTATTGACCCCTGGGGAACACTGCTGGTTACAGGCTTCCAACTTGATCCTGCTCCATTGATCACCACCCTCTGAGTTCTGTCACACAGACAGCTATCAATCCACCTCACTGGCCAATTGTCTGTCCCACATTTCTTGAGTTTCCTCATGAGGATGTTAGGGGAGACAGTATCAAAAGCCTTGCTGAAGTCAAGGTAGATAACATCCACTGCTCTCCCCTCATCTAGCCATCCAGTAACAACATCATAGAAGGCAATCAGGTTGGTCAAGCATGTTTTCCCTTGGGTGAATCCATTCTGACTTCTCACAATTACATTCTTTGCTTTCATATGTTTTGTGATGATGTCCAGAATGATTTTTTCCAACACCTTACCAGGGACAGAGGTGAGACTGAGCACCCTGTAGTTCCCTGGGTCTTCCTTCTTGACCTTTTTGAAGACGAGAGTGATGTTAGCCTTTCTCCAGTCCTCAGGCACCTCTCCTGTTCTCCACAACTTCTCAAAGATGATGGAGAGTGGCCTAGCAATAATATCTGCCAGCTCTCTCAGAACTTGTGGATGCATCCCGTCAGGGCCCATGGATTTATGGACATCCAGTTTGGCTAAGTGTTCTCTAACCTGAGTTAGAGGTCAAAGCAAACAGCTATTGGGGTCCAATAGTCTTCTAAAATTTAGGACTCTGTCCAACAAATACACCCAATTCAATCACCAGCCAAGTAGCTTATTGAGGCTGGAGAAATCGACACCATGGAGCAAGGTGAACCCTCCATAATCTCCATTAAATTTCTAAGTGAGCTCTCTACAGCTGTCACAAAAGCCGCTTGCTCATAATCCATGTAGGAATGGGGACCCCATGATGTCCTACTGTATGCTACAGTAGGTTTTGCAATGTTAAAACCTCTGATTTGAGAAGCCCCAGCAATTCTTAAACCCCATCAAGTTGCAAAACAAGATGAGATCAAGAACATGAAGAGGAACTAGGTGATAATGGTCAAAGAGTCAGAAAGAAACTCCCAATCTGGGCAGAATTAATGCATGGCATTGTTAACTACAGCCTGAAATGGGCTGAGATGATACACCATCTGAAAAACAAAATGTGAAGCCCTGGGAATGGAATCACAAAATAAGAACCCTGAAACAGGGGAAAGAAACTAGATCAAGGGGAACCAAATTTAAAAATTTGCAAAGAACATCTATGGAGGAATGCATTAGCCTTAGGCATTCTCAGAGCTGCAAGTCAAGGTCAGCCTGCTGTCATCATCTTGTATGATTGAAGCATTCCAGAGACCAGATAACAGTGAAAGGAAGGACCATATTTCAGTTCCTTCAGTACCAGCTCCCAGAAAGGGAGATAACCACTTCTTCCCCCTTGGGGAGGAATTGCAGAGCATGAAGCAAAAAAAATTAGTAATGTCCAGGAGGCAATTTGGCCTGCCTGCCAGAAAGTAGATGTGACGGATGAAGATTCATGGACCCCGTATGATGGTGAAGACAGAATCAAACCTTATTGTGCATCAGGCTATTTATATGCTGATCAATCCAGACAGGCTTATCTGTGAGCCAGGCTAGTTTGAGTCGAGGCTGAACTTCAGCGGCCCAGGCGGAAAAATTGTAGTTAATACCATGTTCCACTGTGACATCAGATCTCTCCCCCACAGAGTGCAAAGAACCTTTAAAGCATAAGGTTTTAGTACAGCAACTCTCTTTTCTGGCCCTTCCACCAAAAGTGTTCTAAAGTTCTGCTTCAGAACTTGGATTCCCCCCATACCTGAAAGAGCAGCATAAGGAGTTGTCAAATGCCAGTCAGACAGCAATTCACTCTCATTAATGATCATAACATCTGCACCTGTGTTACAAGCCCAGTAAAGGCCTTCCCTTTCATGTGAACAGTTAACATTGATTGGTTAGAGTAACCTTTTTAGACCAGAAAATATTCAGTGAACCTGAGCTGCCAAACCCTTTGTCCCCTCGTGCCAGCAATTCACCCGATATGTCATTGCACCAGTATGGTATTAATAGCAAATGCGCTATACGCTCCCCATCAGGAATAGTGCAGGGGGGTTTAAATGTCCAACCGTGATTTTAATCTCCCCAGTATAATCTTGATCTATGACCCCTGGCAAGACAAACAACCTTTCCTTAGTGGTAGATGAACACCCTATAAGAAGGCCACGTGTATCTTTTGGCAAAGGACTATATACACCTGTAGAGATCAAAGTTACATCCATATTTTGTATACAAGTTATTCCTTGTGGAATAAGATCCACAGGTGGAAAGATCCAACCTGACACTGTGTTTTGTGCTGGGTCATAACTGACTGACTGACTGGCAATCACTTGGGAGCCCCTGTTGCTGTTTGATGGCAATTCCAGGTAATTCACTTATCAGGCCATTTTGTATCATCAGGGCACCAGACCTCATGCCCCTCTTCCTGTTTCCTGAAGTTTGCCTTCCCTCTGTCAAATTTTGATCTACATTGATTACTCCAATGATAACCCTTATGGCAACAAGGACATAATTGAGCTGGAGGACGATTATGTCCTTGCATATTTCCAAGGGGACAGTCCCTTTTCAGATGTCCTTCTTTCCCACATCGGAAGCATTTTACAGAAGCTTTAGCTACTACCATCTGCTGAGCCAAAGCAGCAGCTAAAAGCTCAGCTTTATATTGATCTGAACCCACGTGCTGGCAAGCCCGAACAAGATCAGCTAATGATTTCACTTGGTTTTGAAGAGTCTCCAATGCCTTTTTACAATCTGCATTGGCATTCTCAATTGCCAACTGAAATAAAAAAGCTTGAGCAGAAGCCTCCTGCTCTACCTGTTATGAAATAGCACTTTGCAAGTGATCAATGAATTGTATATAAGGTTCTTGCATTCATTGTCGAACAGCTGCCAAAGATGGTTTTCTTCTTTCCGTGTAAGGCACTTAGAGCTCTCAACATTAAGCTGGAAATCTGTGTAAATACCTAATGTGGCATATTTGCCTGTGCAGCAACAGCGGCATATTGTCCTTGGCCCAAAAGTTAGTCTTGGACAATATTAATGCCATTTGCTAAATTATCCATGACCTGTACTTTTACCATATCCTGGTATTCAATCACCAGACAGAATATTGGGCCGCATTCACAACCAGGTGCAACAGAGACTTCCAGTCTGCTGGGACCATAGTATATGATTCATAAATGGCTTGAATCAGTCCTATTGAAAAGGAAGATTGTAGACCATAGTCTCAGACCGATTTCCTTAATTCCTTGACTGCTTCATGGGGTAATTGAGTGTGCTTAGGAGGGCGATTTGCTTTATAAATGACAGGCGTCGCTCATAACAATGAAATATCACTCTGTCAAATTGCCTCCATGCGACACACTTCTAGAGCTGAAGCGGGATGGGGTGAGGTGGTGGGAAAAACAGAGAGTAGGCGGATTGACAGAAAGTCGAGACAAGGATTTACATCTAGCCGCCTGTAATATTTCCTCTGCGGAAGGAGCTTTTGCATCTATCACCTGGAAGGGTGTTAGTGGGGGATACAAATCAGGCTCAGTCTCTGGATCCACTGGTCCTGGATCAAAAGGATCGTCAAATTCATCAGGGTCAGCACCAGTGCCAGCATTTTCTCCCTCCTCCACATTTAACAGCATTTTCTCATTCTCTGTAACATTGAGAACTTCATCATAAACTGTCTCCTTATCATGGTTAACATCTCTGTATATTAACAGTCTGCAAAACATTGTCAGCCAGACGCAGTGTACTTAAGGCAGTATATACCACTTGCCAAGTAATGAGCACCTTGTCAGAAACATCTAAGATCCTTCTTTGTCTGTAATTCTTCCCCAACTTTTGCCCATAAATTATGATCATATGATCCATTGAAGGGAGACCAAGTGCAGTGATCTCACATCCAAACCAGCAGTCGAATTAATTTTAGTTCAGGGACCTTGAACCCCTGTTCTTTTAAAATACTCTGCAGAATTTCAGTATGCAATCTCTGTTCTTTTGTGGCTGTTTGCCCCATAATGAAAACTAGAAGCAACTGCTTACCTTCTGTCCATCAGTAAGCTGATGTCCATATTGTAAGGAGCACTCCAAACTTATTCCTCTCTCCAGTTGCTCATCTGTCACCAGAAACTTGTTTCTTGTTGTCCCTGTTCAGGCACCATTTGTGATGGATGAAGATTCACAGACCCCATATGATGGTGAAGACAGAATCAAACTTTATTGTGCACCAGACTATTTATATGATGGTACGCTGAGTTAGTAGCCAATCATGTATAGCCCCTTATCCCCAACTCCCATAATATCTTGCCAGATATATAGTTGGAATATTTCTACAGAAAACAAAGCCATAAACCTCACATAAATCTCTTCAAGTTCCTTCTTTCCCACATGTGTCCTGATTCTTGTTTCACTGTTCTCTCTATCTCAGATTCCTGAGGCAAATCACCAGTGCTTCTGCAATGTTGTTTTTTCTTCAACGCAGCTGTTGTGTTCATTCATTCCTTGGCCTTTCAGTCCCACAAGTGGAGGCTTATCAATGGATAAGTGATGATGACCCATACATTTTAATTCCAATTGGTCTTCAAAGACAATTAGTGAAATGTCTAATTGCAGGAAATCAGTGGACAACACACAGATTAATATAATCAAAGTATTGCCGTTTATTGAGAGTAGCGGTAGCCCTTTTATACACAGTCAGGATGATAACATAATATAAGCATATTGTTGATTGGTACAACACATTTTTCATATGCCACAGGGCACTATCTAACTGGTTAAATACAACTGTTCATGCACTGTCTATGCTATTCTTTCCCACCCTGTTATTCTTCTTTTCTGCTGCCAAGTTCCTTATCTTTTGCACGGAGCTGATCTTTTAGTAACCTTGCAGCTGGGCCTCAAGGCCCTTAGCTCACTCTGGCTAATGCTAAGTAGTCAGGATTGCTCACATGTCCATTTTCTTCCAAAAACTGCTCCAACAATTCCCCCTTCTTGTTTTTGAGCAATCCAGACTTGCTTCATTGTGCGAGATAACATGCTAATGATACATTGCCATGAACAACATGCTAATAATACGAAAGCAATAATAACTAAAATAATTGATAAGCCTTGTCTAATTAAATCTCTAAGCTATCCCTCTATCCCTAAGCGGTTTAACCATTCGTCTAACCCAGTATGTACAACAGTTAATTTTTTCATATTATCTTAATCAATTGTATTTGGTTGTGAATCGACTCCAAACGATCAGACAAGTTCATGCAACACATCCCATCAAAGTCTTCACAACCATGACCTTGAGCTAACAATAAAAAGTCAATGGCAGCACGATTTTGTAAAACAGCATGTCTGACACTATAAACATCTTTTAGCATCTATGTTAAAATATCAGAAGTTAAGTTCATCTGCTTAGCAGTCCGACAGGCTAGTTTGTATATATTGCCAAGGGCTTTTCCTGCTGCTACGTGTGGGACAAACGAAGCAGCATGAACCCTTTCTGCTGTACCCCAAATTTCAAGTTTGTCATTACATTCTGGGCTCAATTGTTGTACTGAGTGTTTTGATCGAGTGTTGTTGTTGTTTACTTATTAGTGCTCTCATGTTGCTCTTTCCTTTTTTTTAATTTTTTATTCTTTATTTTGTACTATAGGACATACCACAGCATCTACTGCAGCAGTGAGATATGCAGCTTTATCTGCTGCTAGCATTCACTCAGAAGCTTCTAACAATTGAGCTGCTGTAGCGGGAGTAGTCCTAACACACGTTTAGTTTTTTCATTAGCGTTGTCATACGCTAACATATCAAAAAAATTTGTTTTCATCTCTTCTGACAAATCAGGATGTGATGTTATCGCTGAATATAAGCGATCCACAAATTTTTAATATGGCTCTGCTTCCCCCTGTTTAATATTTGTAAAAGAGGGGTTTGCTTGTGCAGGATCATGCACAGTTTGCAAAGCTTTATATGCCAATTCCTGTGAAAGTTGTAACACACCAGTTTGAAACCTACACCTGCAAATCTGCGCATACAAAAGGACCAGCACCGAGTAACATTTGTGCTTGCACTCGGTGTAATACATTAGTGTTCTGTCTAGGAATCACAGCTGCATTTTCACACAGCATTTGCTATTTATGATGAAATTGCAGTTGTTGAGAAGGAGTTAACAGAGTATTACTGAGCATTTTTGTGTCATATGGCATCAATAATTGAGCAGTAAAAAGATGTTGCAAAAGAGATTGAGTAAATGACAATTTCAAACCGTACTGCGTAACAGCAGCTTTGGCTTCTTTTATCATTTTCCAATCTAATGCAACCCATTGACCTCCTCCCTCTCATCCCACAATCACTGGAAAAACCATCGGACCATTTCTCGTTCAACTATAGCATTTTGAATAATTCCCTTCCATCTAGTTACCAGATCCACACTCCCACCCCCCCCCACCACCCCCCAATCTCATGTTAGATCTGGAGGAGGTGGAGCAGTGGGTGTTAAAGGGTTAAGGGANGTTGACGGTGTTGACAGGGGAAGCGGAGGATAGATTGATGGCAATGGTGGTCGAGGACATAAATTGGGCAATGGAGGGGGGGAGGAAGGCAGCGGCAGCAGAGCGGCCGGGAGCTGTAGCAGGCGGGCAGGAGGGGGGGTTCTGCATTCTGAGATTCCTTGCCCGTGTTCTCCAGCTTATCTCCCTCTGGGTCCACTGACGATTCTGGTGGCAGCGGTGTTTTCAGTCGCTTTTGGTTTTGCCTCTCGGTCCCATTTTTACTTTTTGGCAGAACTACAGGGCCAAATGGCACAGTTGGCTGAGCTTGAATTAGTATAGCCCCCGCAAGTGCTGGTGGGGGTATTTTAGGTGTCTCAAATAACTGTCTAGAGGTCGAATCCATATTTTGAGCATTCATCGATACTAGTAGATCAGGCGTTAAGGCAGCGAACACTGAGGCTGCTGCTGCCCTCTCACTTTTCATTTCTTTTAATGTGTCTTGAATCACTCTCCACAACATGGTTAATTTTCCAGCCTCCTTAGATCCTTTGCTAATTTCATCCCATAGGGACTTCCCAATTTCTTCACACGTTTCCAGCTCAAAAGCTATTCCAACAGTGGGGATCAGGGCTCTCTCTTTAGCCCACTGTAGCAGCTGCTTCAGACTGCTACTCTCATAATGTATCCCTCTCTTGGAGAGGATATGTTGGAGGAGCTTAACTACTGCATCTTCTTCTTTACTGAGTGTAGACCCCATCTCCTCCCCGACCGCTCACCTGATCAGGGTGAGATTCCTCCAGCGAGCACGCACTACTACCAGCCGTTGGGGCAACGAGCTGTTTTGGTCGGCTTTCCCGCTACCCTCTCCTTCCATCTGTCTTCATCGCTCCTGGGAAGCAACATCAAGAGGGTCCCTGTTCCGTGCGCCAGTTACAGGAGATGAGTGGACAACACGCAGATTAATATAATCAAAGTATTGATGTTTATTGAGAGTAGCAGTAGCCCTTTTATACACAGTCAGGCTGATAACAGAATATAAGCATATTGTTAATTGGTACAACACATTTTTCATATGCCACAGGGCACTATCTAACTATCTTATTAATTGAATTAAGTAAAACTTAAAAATCCAGTTACTCAATATTTTTCTTCCCAGTGCTTGAGGCTTTAACCACGATAACTTTTGAGGGGGACTCTTTCCCATCCTTTTCATCTGTCTTGCAGATGTCTTGCAGGCCTATCTTAAGGCCAGGCTGTTGACTCCTGGGGATGTGTTTCTCTCTAATTGGAATCTAGTTTGGTCTGATTTTTACTGTTTCACTGTTATGTGAGCTCTACTTTTATTCTACATGTTCTCTTGTTCTCTTTTCTGTGATTTTTTTTTTTCTCAAATATGATTTTTTCTTTAACTTTTACTTTTTTCAATTAGTAACAATCATCAGTGCTAGATTTAAAAGACCATGAAATCATAGAATGATTTGGGCTGGAAGGGACTGATGCTGTGAAAGGCTGAATAAAGGCAAAATAGTCCTGGGAGACTATTAAGCAGATATTCTTTATTGCCTTTTTGGGCACACAGGGGATCACTCCTCCTAAGGTGTGTGTAGGCAGTATCCCGTTTCAAAGCTTTTATGCAGATATGATATGCATATGCATGACTTTCAAAGAAACTATTAATATTCATAGCTTTCCCAATAACTCATTAACATACTTTGCCACCCATTCCCTCATGCGCATTACAGCATCCCGGTAATTTCCAAGCGCTCTGGTGGTCGTTTCTTCATCATCTTCCTCTTCATCATCTTCCTCTTCATCACCACGCCCTTTGGATGAGTTGAAACATTCTTCATAATCTGGCAGTCCAAAATTGCAGAACTAGTTTTACCCAGTTTTGCTGCTTCTGCCTACTTTAGCAACCTGTTATCTATTCTCAGAGATAAGTTCACCTTGATAGCCACATTGCATTCTATAAGATTGCCATGCATGTGTTCTATTATCTCTACCTATGTTAGTTAACTAGTAAATTTCCATTATATTATTTTAAACTGCTGTTTCAGGACCTTACAGATCATCTAGTTCCAATCCCCCTGACATGGAAAGGGGCACCTCCTACTAGACCAGGTTGCTAAAAGCCCCATCCAGCCTAGCCTTGAACACTTCCAGGGAAAGGGCATCTACAACCTCCCTGGGTTTGACCCATCACAACTCACTGTGCCAGTGCCACACCACCCTCACAGTCAAGAATTTCTTCCCAATATCCCATCTAAATCTATACTCTTTCAGTTTAAAACCATTATCCATTTTACTATTGCTACACGCCCTCATAAAAACTCCCTCTCCAGCTTTCCTGTAGGCCCCCTTCAAGTACTAGAAGGCCACGATGTGGTCTCCTTGGAGCCTCCTCCCCTCCAGGCTGAACAATCCCAACTCTCTCAGCCTGTCTTCATAAGAGAGGTACAGTCCCAAAAATAGGTTCTTTACAGAATCACAGAATCAGCCAGGTTGAAAAGGACCTCTGAGATCATTGATGTAAACACTTTAAAAAATATCTGATTCTTGAGCAAGAATCATTTAGTTTTTTCTTAAGATTGCATATCAAACACATTTACATATCTAAAGACTGCAAACAGGAAAGACAAGTCTCCTGGCGCCTGGCATTTTGGGTTAGACGTCACGAAATTATCATATCTAAAATGAACTGATAACGTGTCTCAGGAAGGATGCTCTGCTCCGAAAAAGCCGGTTTATCAATAACTCACATAAGAGGAAAAAAAAGGGGGACCCGCTCCCCTTTTCATATATAAAATACCCCAGAAAGAACCGAAAAAGCAGCCTGCAGCAGCGGCCAGCAGCACCAAGGAACCACGTGGAAGCCAGTTCCTGTGACTCAGCCAGCCCAGCACAGAACAGCGAACAAGCAGCCCCGAGGGCAAAAGCGGCGGAGCGTTTTTTTTCAACTGTAACGGCGGTGCGGTAAACCGACTCCTACCCCCCCCCCCATTACTTTACCCTTTTTANCCCCACACCAAAAAAACCACAAAACAGTCAAAAAAACTCGAACCCAAACTACCCAAGTTTCTGGTGAAACTTGCTTTCAGAGAACACCGCTACAGTAAAATCACCTGATTCAAACAGAAATTTGGTAAAACCATTGAAGATGCAGATTTAGCTACTGTGATACAGGTTATTTTAAAAAAACAACACCAACAAACCTGAAAAAATGCTATTAGTGTGTGAATTTCCAACACCCTAACCAAAGCTATCGCACTTCTGAAACTGGCTCAGACAGGTGAAGAGAACCACAACATCTCAAAGAGCAGATCCATTTATCTTGTTCTGTCAGATATGAAGTCTCAAATAAACAGGTTCCAAAGCAGCATATATAACCAGTTTTGAACGTTGTTTGAATTTAATTGAAATGGTGTAGGTGTGAAGGGAATTAGTAGCTAATGTTAATTCACTTGATTGTCAGCTTTGTCAGTAGACTTTTTTGTTTTGGTTTGGTTTTTGGGTGGTTTTTTTGGGGGGGCAGGGGTCTGTAGGAAGTTTAAAATTGTTTAAATTGAACTTAGATTAATATGCTTGACCAAATATGTGAAGCTATTAAAATACTAACAAGCAAACAAAAAATTGAAGCTTCAAGTAATTTTGTTAAACTTTTCCTAGGTAATTTTTTATTTGCTAGTTGGTGTCTGTTGTACTTCTCTTCCTCCCTAGTAAATTTAAACAAGAAAGACTGTGTATTATCTGTAAGTAGTTTCTGATTTCCAGATCCTTAGAAAATTCTCACTGAGACTGAACTGATGTTCGTGCAACACTGAAGACTTAGTTTTATTTTTTCTTTTGTGAAATGTTTTGTGAGTGATCCACAGTGCTTTAGTTGTATTCACAGAGTAGTTCTTGCATTGTAAAGGATATTAACATGTTTCGGCTTTGGCATCAGGAATCAGTATTTATGGTCTTTCAGACTGCATAATTTGCTTTAAACTTAGAGCCTGTTATCTTCCTATAGTTACTTGTATGTGTAACCTTTCTTTATATTCAAATTCAAAACAGTGATCAGCTATACCTGTGTTATGTTTTGTTAAGAATACTTTTCAATTAAGGGGAAAAAAAAAAGTTGTGCTCTGTGTTGGATGTTTGCTAGGGAGTAACTTTGAACTGACAGTGTTAGGGCGCAGGGCAGATTAGATCGTTTTTTTTTCCTTCTACTTTCCTTACCAGCTTCACTGTAATGCTTGTAAAAGCTTTTTAGTATTTTAAGCATGTGAAATGAAAGTTAGATGCATTTGAGTGGTGATATGGGAAGGCATTACGTTACTCCCAATTATCTGACAATCCTGTCTTAGTGAAGATAGTTGAGGCAGAGGGTGCCACATCTTCCTTTAGTTGCTTGTCTTCCTTGTCATTTTGCTGAAGTCTGTTTTTATGGTCCTGTCCTGGTGTCTTTTGCTATAATGTATGTATTCCTTCATCTAAAATCAAGAACAATAGCAATAACCTTAATTTCTCTTTCCTGATTAGAAAATATTTATTTTAAAAGGTGTATTTTTCTGTCTGTGCTCACTAGTTATTTTGCTAAAGGATTCCTTTAGAAGTATGAAGTTTTTGTCAATGTATGCAACTTTTTAGTGACTATTTTGTTTAATAAGAATGTACTAAACAGGCTTTTTTGTTTCAGAAGAGTGGCATTTTTCATTATGGAAGTGTTTGTGTTAGTTCATTATTTGAGACAGCTAAATAAAATGGAGTTTAGAATCTAGGATGGATTCAAGGCAATATTGATCAGTTTTTCTAATTACAGTATTTTAGAGTGTGAAATATTTTTGATCATGTTGCTAATTTTAACTATTCTTACTTTTTTCTTTCACAGCCCCATGACTTTGACGAATGTAGATTTGATATTAGTGTAAACGATAGTGTTTGGTACCTCCGAGCTCAGGACCCAGACCACAGACAACAGTGGGTAGATGTAATAGAACAACACAAGGTATGCTTTTTTTCTGATTTCCTTTCTCACTCCCACTTAGATCTGGTGGTGCTTGTGGAGAGTTGTAAGTTTCACTGTACAGTCATTAAAGTACTCAAGGTATTTATGACAGATTAAAGCCACAAGATTGAAGCAGTGTGTTAAATATGTTCCAAAGTAATTGATTTGTTTATCCTTCATATATGAGAGTTTACAGAACTGGGAACTAACAACTATGAACCTTCGTTGAGCTTTTTAGCTTAAAAAAGACAAAGCTTCCATTGTATTTGGGTGACGTTTTTTGTCCATCCTCTCTCACTGATTATTGAATAGGTTCTTATCTAGATGTCTTAGATGTTAAACTTGTTTCTCTTGGAGTTCATTCTCCTAGGTTATCATTCTGGCTTTTAGGCTCATCTCTTTCATCAATTGTCTGCTTTTACTGTATCTGACTTCTGGCTTTTATCTTCTTTTCTTTTAAAGGTCTACTGTTTATCAACATTTTGGTTCAGCTCTCTTGATCTATGCCTTATCTCTTCTAATCTCTTCTTATCTCTCTTCTAACGAACTCTATTATTTTCATTTTACTTAAAGGGCTTGAAGGTCAGGTAATTTTGAACTATGTAGCATGCAAAACATCTGTTATGTTTTCAGAGAAATGATAGGCAATTCTCCAAGGTGTTGAATTTAACTTCAATACCTAGCACAATGCATCTTCTGCATCTGGGTTATACAGATAGAATCATAGAACATTTTGAGTTTCAAGGGACCCATAAGGATCATAGACTCCAACTCCTTGCTCTCCTTGCAAGACTACCTAAAAAAAAGGCCTACCTAAAACTAAACCATATTATGGTGTATTAAGGCACAGACCCAGATTCACTGAGATAATCTGAATCAAAGTTTATTAACTCACAAGCTGCATTTTATAGCCAAGCCTCCCCCCAGAGCCTCCCTTCTGAATGTTCTCTTGTATTCTTCCACAGCCTTCTTGTAATTTTTCAGCTCCTTCTGTGCTTGCCAAATTATTGTTCTTATCAGCACAAAGCACATCTGCTCTCCTTATCAAGCCAAGATCAGCTCCCACGGCTTGTTAGGAATCAAAGGATCATTGCTTTTGCTCCAAGGTCTTCGCAGAGTTGCCATTCTCATAACATCTTCACCAATTCCCAGATCTCCCCCTTCTTTGTTTTGCAAGCTTGTCAGCATCACCGCCTTGAGGGCTTGGACAATAAGAGTTTGCATAAGTTTAAATATACATGGGATAAAAACTAAAAGACAAAAATTAAGAATACAAAAGCTCCAACACAATGATCTTTTTCAACCAAGTTCCTAAATTAGGAAACAACCATGCAAAAGGGTTCCAGTCATCTTCAACCTTAAGTTTTTGTTTGAGGTCTTTTCATGTTTGAATACTTTTATGCACTGATTCAGAATGATCAGAAAGGTCCATACAGCATAAGCCATCAAAATGCCATGCCCATGAGCAAAGAGTAAAAAAATCAATGGCTGCATGATTTTGTAAAGTGGCATGTCTTACTGAATCTACATCAAGCAACAGAGCAGAAAGAGCATTAGATGTTGCATTAGTTTGCTTGGTGAGCCAACAGCCTAAGCGATTTAAAGTTGTTAAAGCTTGTGCAGCAGAACCCCCAGGAGTAAAAAAATGAATCAGTGATAACTCCAGCAGGGTTCCAAAAGGTAACTATATCCTTACAGTCATCCTGAAAAGTGTGGATAGATTGCTTTGCCCCACGGAAATGGTGAATTCGCGTATAATTTAAAAGCATAGAAATATTTGGCATTAATAGAGTCAAACAACCTAAGCTGCAGGGTACTCCTCTCAAATGAGAGAGAATATAAGGCCACTCATGGTCACTGCAGATCATAAAGATGCCTGTAGGTAAAGCAATAGGGGTGTTAAAAGAGCGAGAAATTTTAGTTGTAGTTACACAACACATTTGCATTTCATAGAATAATAGAATCATAGAATCAGCTGGGTTGGAAAGGACCTCTGAGATCATCAAGTCCAACCCTTGACCCACTACCACCGTGGTTACTAGACCATGGCACTGAGTTCTACATCCAGCCTCCTCTTAAAAACCTCCAGGAACAGAGAATCCACCACCTCCCTGGGCAGCCCATTCGAATAGCTGATTACCCTCTCTGTAAATAATTTCTTCCTAATATCTAACTTAAACCTCCTCTGGCAGAGCTTAAGGCCATGCCCTCTTGTCTTACTGATAGCTGCCTGGGAGGAGACTGACCCCCACCTGGCTACAGCCTCCTTTCAGGTAGTTGTAGAGAGTGATGAGTTCTCCCCTGAGCCTCCTCTTCTCCAGGCTGAACAGCCCTAGCTCCCTCAGACGTTCCTCACAGGACTTGTGCTCGAGTCCCTTCACCAGCCTCATTGCTCTTCTCTGGACCTGCTCTAGCACCTCAGTCTCCTTCCTGAACCGAGGGGCCCAGAACTGGACACAGTACTCAAGGTGTGGCCTCACCAGCGCTGAGTACAGGGGAAGAATCACTTCAAGGGCCTTCTTGGCTACCTGAGCACACTGCTGGCTCATGTTCAGCTTCCTGTCAATCCAGACTCCAAGGTCCCTTTCTGCTTGGCTGCTTTCCAGACACTCTCTGCTCAGCCTGTAGAGCTGCATGGTTGTTGTGGCCAAAGTGCAGGACCCTGCATTGGCCTTGTTGAAGCTCATCCCTTTGGAATCAGCCCAACTCTCCAGTCTGTCCAGGTCCCTCTGCAGAGCCCTCCTGCCTTCCAGCTGATCGACACTCCCCCCAACTTAGTGTTGTCTGTAAATTTGCTAATGGTAGACTCAATCCCCTCATCTAAATCATCAAGAAAGATATTAAACAGAACTGGGCCCAACACTGATCCCTGGGGGACACCACTAGTGACCGGCCGCCAATTGGATGCAGCATCATTCACTACCACTCTCTGGGCCTGGTCCTCCAGACAGTTCCTAACCCAGCACAGAGTGCTCCTGTCTAAGCTGTGGGCTGACAGCTTTTTCAGGAGAATGCTATGGGAGACAGTGTCAAAGGCTTTGCTGAAGTCCAGGTAGACTACATCCACAGCCTTCCCCTCATCCACCGGGTGGGTCACCCGATCATAAAAGGAGATCAGGTTGGTCAGACAGGACCTGCTCTTCCTAAACCCGTGCTGGCTGGGTCTGATCCCCTGTCCATCCTGTAGGTGCTGTGTGATTGCATCTAGGAGGATCTGCTCCATAGCCTTGCCAGACACTGAGGTCAGGCTGACAGGCCTGTAGTTTCCTGGGTCCTCCTTCCAGCCCTTTTTGTGGACTGGTGTTACATTTGCCACCTTCCAATCGTTTATTCGAACGTTGTGCAAGGTTGGGTGCCAGCAGGCTAATGCCAAAAATTAGCACAGCTTCCTTGTAGTACATGGCTTCTATTTATATGTCAGGAATGCAAATTTGTCTTATTTCCCAAGTACATCGATATTATCATGTAAATACTTGTCTAGGGAGTTCTTTTTTTAGAAGGGGCTTATTCCGGGTAAGCTTAACTAGTCATTATTCTCGGGGTGCCTGTGACACCCACCTTCTGTGGCTACAGACATTACCCCAAGGGTATTTCTGGTAAGCTTGACTACTCATTTTTCTACCTACCTATGATACTCATCTCCTGTGGCTACAGACATTAATATCAAGACAAACTTGTCGCAGACAATCCTTTCCTGGACCACAGTGTTTTGAGGTCCAGTAGGTGTTCTTGCCAAGGTGTAAGAACAGTACTTCGAGACTTGCCTTAGATTCAGTTAGTCTATCTCAGTATTAACACCCCAGACTCAATTAACCTCTCCTCTGGCAGCTCTAGAGGGCACTCCCCGTGGGTTTGGAAGCTCACCTTTTATTGGTCCCCCAGTTCTGCTCATGCACAGTTGGGGCCAACCCTAATTGGGCACAGGTGGGCTTAACAGGAGCTCATGCCTTCCTCCTTGTAATTGGCAACACCAGATTGTCTTTACCTGATTGCCTCTGCACAAACTCAGCGAGCACCTCCCTCCCTTGGCCATGCTCTCCAGCATCAGAGGTGCTCCAGCCCTCTGATCATTGTTGTGGCCCTTCTTGGGACTTGCTCTAACAGGTCCATGTCCTTCCTATGTTGGGGGCCCAATATTTCAGGTGGGGTCTTATCACAAGATTGTCCACATAAAGAGAATAAACCAAAAATTGAAAAACTGTTAACCTGGCAGAAGTGCAACAATGCAGACAAACCTAAAAGCTCAAATGCATCTAGCATGTAGTTAAAGGAAATAAATCAAATAAAATGACACAAAAAAAAACCCCAACACCCCACTTCCCTCCCCTCAAAACAACCCCAACAAACACCCCACACCAAAAAAACCACAAAACAGTCAAAAAAACTCGAACTCAAACTACCCAAGTTTCTGGTGAAACTTGCTTTCAGAGAACACCGCTACAGTAAAATCACCTGATTCAAACAGAAATTTGGTAAAACCATTGAAGATGCAGATTTAGCTACTGTGATACAGGTTATTTTAAAAAAACAACACCAACAAACCTGAAAAAATGCTATTAGTGTGTGAATTTCCAACACCCTAACCAAAGCTATCGCACTTCTGAAACTGGCTCAGACAGGTGAAGAGAACCACAACATCTCAAAGAGCAGATCCATTTATCTTGTTCTGTCAGATATGAAGTCTCAAATAAACAGGTTCCAAAGCAGCATATATAACCAGTTTTGAACGTTGTTTGAATTTAATTGAAATGGTGTAGGTGTGAAGGGAATTAGTAGCTAATGTTAATTCACTTGATTGTCAGCTTTGTCAGTAGACTTTTTTGTTTTGTTTTGGGTTTTGGGTGTTTTTTTTGGGGGGGGCGGGAGTCTGTAGGAAGTTTAAAATTGTTTAAATTGAACTTAGATTAATATGCTTGACCAAATATGTGAAGCTATTAAAATACTAACAAGCAAACAAAAAATTGAAGCTTCAAGTAATTTTGTTAAACTTTTCCTAGGTAATTCTCTTCCTCCCTAGTAAATTTAAACAAGACCTTTTGGTGCACAGGGACAGCCTGCTCCTGTGCATTCAAGACTTGCTTTTTGAAGTATGCCCATCCCTCCCAGACACCTTTGTTTTCAAGGGCTGTTTCCCAGGGTACACTCTGAATCAATCTTATGAAAAGGCCAAAATCTGCCCTCCAGAAGTCCAGCATAGAGGTTTTATTGATGGCCTTCCTTGCATCCCTGAGTATTGAAAACTTTATTATTTCATGGTCACTGTGTTCCAGATGGCCTCCAACCACTACATCTCCCACCAGCCCCTCTCGGTGAACAGAAGGTCTAGCAGGGCCCCATGCCTGGTAGGCTCATTTACCAGCTGGAGCAGGAAATTATCCTCTATACACTCTAGGAATCTCCTAGACTGCCTCTTCTCTACTGTATGGAGTTCCCAGCAGACATCCATCAGGTTAGTCACCCATGAGAACAAGGGCTGGTGATTTTGAGACATCTGCCAGCTGCTTGTAGCATAATTCATCACACTCATCATCCTGGTTGGGTAGTCTGTAACAGACTCCCACCAGGGTATCAGCCTCTTCCCTGAGCTCCATCACCTTGTTTTGGAGCTGTGCCACCATGCTGAGCAGGTCATCAACCTGTTCACACTGTACACAGCCATAGTCAGAGATGCCTCCTGCTGCCAGTGCAAGGCTGTGGCATTCCTCACAGCCTATGGCCTGGGTACCAATATCCATTTTGGTGGTTGCTGGGAGTACAGTCTTCTTCCTCCAAGTAGCCACCATCACTCCTGGAGTAAATTGCAGCTCCCTGCCGCTCTCCCTGTCTGCACTAACTGCTCTGAAACCTCCCTGTTTGCCCCCCCTTGTTCACCAGGCTCCTCAGGGGCATTTAAATCCCCCCACAGCTTGCCTGAACACACCCCCAGCCGTGCATGTTTGGTCGAGCAAGTGAGCTTCCAGCTTTCTTCCCGCAGTTCTGAGTAGCTGCACAGTGTCCTGATCTCAGGAACCCCCCTTTACCACTCAATCTCATAGTTAGCCCCTGGGCTTACCTCATTTTTTTTCTTTCTCACTGCCTCTGCTGGTCGCTGAACCAACTGCCTTATTTTCTGCCATCATTTCTATATACAAGCATTCATGAATTAACAATCTGAACAAAGAATTGATTTTTGCCTGTATAATTAAAAAACAAACAATAATCCATTTTAACTGAACCTAAAATCAATTTCCTGGGGCTCCATTGTGATAAAAGGCAGATGGGGTGCCCAAATATCCCAGGTGTCAGTAGGTTTACCGTGCTTAAAAGGGGAATGGGGATGGAGCACAGTGCAGTCGTCTATCTGAAGGCCCACCAGACATGTACTGAAAGGGTTAACTGGTGTGGCCACTGACAGGCACAAAAAATCCTGGCCAATTACATTCTCCTTGGGCTGCAAGGATGGCAAGAAGAATGTTAGCCTTTCTGTTCTGAGGGTGATGATAATGATGAGACAGGAGGTCTCACCCATACTGCTGGAATCCAGTGAGGTCCAGAGTCTGTGAAAACACTAGCATATCCTCACCCCCAGGTTATTAAAGGGAATGGCCCTTCCTATAAATGCGTATTAAAAGTTCCCCCCCCACACCCCCCACCCCGTTAAATTTATTGACTTTTGAGCCAGGAAAGATCTTGCGAATGCAGTGAGAAAAAATAAGGAGAAAAAAGGTGAGGTCAGGCGAGACATATACTTGGTGGTAATATGTCTGACTTTATTCATCAGCAGTGCTCTTTTATAGTGCAGAGTAAACATGGCATCATGATAAGGTGGATTATGTTTTACAAAGCAAGATACAATGAACACAGACCATGGTCTTGCTAGCTACATGCATTGTTTACAGCACTTTCCCACAATAGAAAACCCAGGGAAAACCAAGAGTTGATAGAATACATAATCCCTTTGCTGGATGCTGGGGAAGACCTAGTCTTCCACAAATGGCACCCGTATCAGGACCTGAATAAGGCGGAACAGATTCCATACTGGTGGCGTAACTTGGCTGAACTTAAGGGATTCCTGAAATAAACTGTTGTAATTTGTTCAAACCATAAAGCTTTAGCAATTTGTAGGATGTATATGCGCAGTGGCTAATATTTCCTCACAAACAAAATATAAAATATTAATAGTTAGGGACCATGACACCAGCTCTCTAATCTGTCTCTGTGTAAGGCCTCTGTAACTTTAAGGGAGTCCACAGCTTCTTTTACTTTAGTATCACTGGCAAACTTATTTAATGCACATTTCATTGCTGCATCCATCTCATTTGAGAGCACTGGCCCTAAAATTCAGCCTTGGGAAATTCCACTGGTGACTGGTCACCAGCCTGATGTAGACCCATTTACTGTAACTCTTTGAGCCTGACCTGTCAGCCAGTTGCTCACCTATGTCTCCATTTAGCTATCAGGGCAAACCAAAACCCAGAAAACAGAATTGCTCTCTGTTACACCCCTCAACCCTCCCAGGGAAAGATCAAGGGGGAATAATGTAGGAAACAGGTGCCAAGGTGCCAGCAATCCACCAATTGCCAGGCAATGAGCATGAGCTTGTGCTCAGCCCACCTGTGCCCAGTCAGGGCTGGCCCCAGCTGCAAACGAGCAGCATTAGGGGGCCAATAAAAGGTGGGGCTTAAGGCACATGCTCAGCTCATTCCTGAGCTAGCAGGAGGAGAGGCTGGTCTGGTTCAGAACACCAGTACTGACCGAGATCAACCACTACTGTACACCTACTTATCTCAGAGCTCTGCGCTCTTCAAGAAGTTTGTCCAGCTACAGAATAAGAAAGACTTCAAAGTTGGAAGTTAAAACTGGAATAGGGAAGGGAGAGTAATACATGGAATAATGAAAAAATATACAAATATATCAGAACTGTCACAGTTGGAATAGACCTCAAAGTTCACCACATCCAACAGTCAACATTCCCTCCCCCAATAAATAAAACATATTTATCAATATCTATATCATCATGCCTTAGCAGATGAGGGAAAGGCTGTTGATGTAGTTTACCTGGACTTCAGTAAAGCCTTTGACAGTGTCCCCTGTTGTCGGGAAGAGCGCGAAAACACGGAGTCTGTGACTAAAACCAGTATGGTTGATACACAGCTCTCAATTTTATTAATAGTTACACAGTGTTATATAGGGTTCAGAGGGCACACCTCTTTTAGATAACAAATTCTTGCTGTTAACTACTTTCTGGCTAGGCATCTTTTTTTTCGCTAAAGCTGCATCTGCCAAGCTAGTTCTTCTAATCGCGCTTTCAGAGACACTTCAAGGTCAGGTTGTTTACTGCTCAGAACTAAAGGTTTCAGTCTGCTTCATAGTTCTCAAAACATGGATTGGCCATGATTGATGGGTGTCCAGATTCCTTCAGAAATTCCTCCACACCCTATAACATCCTTGTGGAAAATCTGTCTGCTCATGGCTTGGATGGACATATACTTTGCTGGGTTAAACACTGTCTGGATGTCCAGGCCCAAAGACTTGTGGTGAATGGAGTTAAGTCCAGTTGGGGGCCAGTCACGAGTGGTGTCTCCCAGGGTTCAGTGCTGGGGCCACTCCTGTTTAACATCTTTATTAATGATCTAGATGAGGGGATTGAGTGCTTCCTTAGTAAGTTTGCAGATGACACCAAGTTGGGAGGGAGTGCTGATCTGCTGGATGGTAGAAAGGCTTTACAGGAGGACCTGGACAGACTGGATCATTGGGCTGAGACCAACTGTATGAAATTGAATGAGGCCAAGGGTTGGGTCCTGCATTTTGGTCACAACAGTGCCAGGCTTGGATAAGAGTGGCTGGAAAGCTGCCTGGCAGAAAAGACCTTGGTGTTTTGATTGACAGTCGGCTGAATATGAGCCAGCAATGTGCCCAGGTGGCCAAGAAGGCCAATGGCATTCTGGCTTCTATCAGAAATTGTGTGACTAGCAGGACTAGGGAAGTAATTCTGCCCCTGTACTCAGCACTGGTGAGGCCCCACCTCGAGTACTGTGTTCAGTTTTGGGCACCTCAATACAAAAAGGACATGGAGATGTTGGAGCAAGTCCAAAGAAGGGCAACAAGGCTGGTGAAAGGTTTGGTAAACATCACTTATGAGGAGCAACTGAGGGTGTTGGGGCTGTATAGTCTGGGGAAATGGAGGCTGAGGAGAGACCTTATCACTCTTCACAAATACCTGAAAGGAGGTTGTAGTGAGAGTGGGGTTGGTCTCCTCTCACTGGTGACAGATGACAGGACAAGGGGAAATGGCCTCAAGTTGCATCAGGGGAGATTTAGGTTGGATATCAGGAGAAACTTCTATACAGAAAGGGTTGTTAAGCACTGGAACAGGCTCCCCAGGGAGGTGGTTGAGTCTCCATCCCTGAATGCGTTTAAAAATCATCTGGATGTGGTGCTTGGGGACATGGTTTAGTGGTGGGTCATCAGGAATAGGGTAATAGGGTTAGGATGAGGTTGGACTTGATGATCTTGAAGGTATTTTTCCAGCCTGAGCAATTCTATGATTCTATGTCCACTAGAGGATGTCCTGAAGTGCCTCATCTACATGTTTTTTAAACACTTCCAAAGGTGATGACTTAAGAGATTCATGAGAGAAAAATTTTGGTGTGCACCATCAGTTACCTCACTGCAGGACAGGAGGTGAGCAGCCAAGAACTAAAATGGGAAATTATATTACAACAGAACAGAAAGATGTTTTGACTGTGCTTAGACATATATTGGAAAAACAAGGGTGGGACCTAGTACAGGAGCAATTGCTTTTATGGGCCAAGGAACAGGAGCCCTCTTTAAACTCACAGAATGTATATGATCTTGAAATACGGGGGTCCAATTGTGGGATCTAGCAACGTGGTATGACAAAACTGCTGCTACATTGCTGGGACTGTGGCGCACTCTTTCTGAAGCCTTAAAAAGTTATGTGGGCTATAAGTGTTCTAATAACAACTAATAGGACCCTCAGTTCAATAAACTTTTGTCTCAGTTTGGAAGAGTGACCGAGTCTGTGCGTTGATATGCCACAGCATTGCAATACAGGTTAGTCTACAAGATCCACACAATAATCTTATGTTCTATTCAACATCCATAAGATCCTCTGTAGGAATACTGAGTCCAACTTTGGTGCTGTACCTCAAAGATGAGTATTGAGTTTGTAGGAAAGCCATACAAGGTATCAGAGTTGAAAACATGTTCACATGAACAATAATTAAGGATTGGGGAGCTGTTCAGTCTAACAGAAAAAACAAGAAATCTTCAGTGGTTCAAAGATGAAGGGAATAATCTCCTCTCCACACTGATGGTGAATAAGACTATTATATAAAGGAAAACTCAGATAACCATGGTGAGAATAAAAACCTGTATCAGCAGAAACAGGTAAAAATGATTCCATGAATCCTCACTGTTACAACACTTACCAGTCTATCTTATAATAAAACATGGCATCTAATAAGGACTACTCTAGTTCACATGATATTACGGGAAGAATTAGGATGAGCTTTATGACCCTTCAGGAGGGCCCATCAGTTTATTTCTCCTCTTATAACTATACCAGTCAGATGTCACTGAAGAGCAAAAAGGAAAAGCCAGTATTTACAGAACTATCGTGGTTTGAACAGTTGCTTTATCACCTGACCCCACCCAAGAAGTGGAAAAGAGAAAAGGACACCCATGTGTTGAAATGAAAATAGACTTGATTGAATGATATTGAACTATTATTAACCCTAATGCTAATATAAGATACAAAGTTAGACTCAGCTCCAGATAGTAGTCGAGAGCTGTGCACCTCTATCAGTGAAAGCTGAAAGCCAAACACTGCGAGCATGACAGATCCAGTGAGAATGCGGTGGCCACAGCAAGTGGAGGAGTAGGCCTCAGGTGCAGGATGACTGATGAGACAGATGAGACTTTTTCAGGAAGTCAGCCATTGTAGAAGCAAAAACTATCCCACAAACTTCCTGCTATATATTGAAAGTGACATTTATGGTATAGAATACCCCTCCTAGCCCACTGCACCCACATGGTTCAAAACTACCCTCAACCTTGGTCACTGGCCTTGAACACTGCCAGGGAGGGGGCATCCACAACTTCCCTGGGCAACCTGTTCCAGCGTCTCACCACAGTCACAGAATCACAGAAGCATCACAGTTGGAAAAGACCACCAACATTCCCCTAAAAAAAAAAAAATATTTATATCAATATCTGTATCACCCACTAGAGCATTACTCCAGTGCTTCATCTACATGGTTTTTAAATACCTCTAGGGATGGTGACTCCAACACCTCCCTGGGCGGCCCATTCCAACACCTAACTACTCTCTCAGTAAAGAATTTTTTCCTCAGATCTAGTCTAAACCTTCCCTGGTGCAAATTCAGGACATTTTCTCTAGTCCTATCATTGTTCACTTGAGAGAAGAGGCCAGCACCCACCTCCCTACAACCTCCTTTCAGGTAGTTGTAGAGAGCTATAAGCTCTCCACTCAGCCTCCTCTTCTCCAAACTAAACAATCCCAGTTCACTCAGCCTCTCCTCGTAGGACTTGTTCTCTAGACCTTTCACAAGCTTGGTTACTGTTCTCTGGACACACTCCAGCAGCTCAATGTCCTTCTTGGAATGAGGGGCCCAGAACTGAATACACATGTCTATGCCATGAGCCGCCTGCTTCTCTAGGTGAATGCTATGGGAGACAGTATTCAAAGGCTTTACTAAAGTCCAGGTAGACAAAGTCCACAGCCTTTCCCTCATCCACAAGGCGGGTCATGTGGCCATAGAACGAGACCAGGTTGATCAGGCAGGACCTGCCTTTCCTGAACCCATGCTGGCTGGGCCTGATCCCCTGCCTGTCCTGCACTTGCTATGTGAGCACAATCAAGATGAACCTCTCCATAATTTTTCTGGGCACTGAGGTCGGGATGACAGGCTTATAGTTTCCTGGATCCTCCTTCTGGCCCTTCTTGTAGATGGGTGTCACACTGGCAAGCCTCCAGTCATCTGGGACCTCCCCTGTTAACCAAGACTGTTGATAAATTATGGAGAGAAGCTTGGTGAGCTCCTCTGCCATCTCCCTCAATACTCTTGGGTGGATCCCATAAGGCCCCATAGACTTTTGAGTGTCCAGATGCCATAGCAGGTCTTCAACTTCTTCCTCATGGATTATGGGGGGGGTTGTGCTGCTCTCTGTCCTTGTCTTCTAGCTCAGGATACCCTGGGGGTGGCTGGTCTGACTAACCAAGACTGAGGCAAAGAAGGCATTAAGTATCTCAGCCTTTTCCTCATCCGTGGTTGTAATGCTTCCTCCCACATCCAATAAAGGATGAAGATTCTTCCTGGATCTCTTTTTGTTGTTAATCTATTTATAAGAACTGGTTTTGTTGTCCCTTATGACAGTGGCCAGATTGAGGTCCAGCTGGACTTTTGCCTTCCTAATTTTTTCTCTGCTAAAAATCTAACGAGATCCCTGTACTCATACCGAGATGCCTGCCCCTTCTGCCAAAGGAGGTAAACTCTCCTTTTTTTTCCTAAGTCTCAGCAAAAGGTCCCTGTTCTGCCAGGTCGGTCATCATCTTCCCTGCCATTTTGTTTTACGGCGCATGGGGACAGCCCACTTCTCTGCTTTTAAGATTTCCTTCTTGATGAGTGTCCAGCCTTCCTGGACCCCTTTGTCCATTAGGACTGTCTCCCAAGGCACTCTCTCAACCAGCATCCTGAACAGGCCGAAGCCTGCCCATCTGCCCTCCAGAAGCCCATGGTGGAGGTTAACCCCAGGTTAACCAGGAGGTTGAAGTCCCCCACCAGAACAAGGGCTGGCGATTGTGGGACCTCTGCCAACCGCTCATAGAGTGCTTAGTCTGCCTCCTCATCCTTGTTGGGTGGTCTATAACAGACACCCAACAGGATATCCTCCTTAGTCGCCTATAAAAAAACACTATTTCAGTGGTTGGTGATATAAGTGTCCAAAAGTCCTTTATGGCAGAGCCAACTTGGAAGTAGGGTCCATGGCTCTTCCCAGCAACCAATGGAGACAGATCCTGCAGAGCACATGTTGAAGACAAAGACAAAACCCCTCTGATTACTACCCATTACTGGTCATGCAGGTGGGCAGTAACGTGGTTACCAAGAGAAGTACCAAGACATTAAAAAGGGACTTGAGGGCACTGGGCTGAATGGTAGAGGGTTCAGGAGCACAGGTGGTGTTTTCTTCAATTCCTTTACTGGCAGGGAATGCTGAAAGAAATAGGAAAGCACACCTGATCAACAGGTGGCTTAGAGGCCGGTGCCATAGGTTGAATTTTGGGTTTTTTGATCATGGAGGTGTTTACATGGCAGCAGACCTGCTGGCACAGGATGGTGCAGAATTATCCAGGAAAGGGAAAAGGATTTTTGTCTGGGAGTTGGCAGGGCTCATCAACAGGACTTTAAACCAGGTTTGAAGGTGAGGGGGATAAAACTGTACCCAGTTCATGTGTATGTTCTGCTCTTATTACAGGACGCAGACATTTGTGTGTTATAGGTCTCCTCTCATCTTCTGAACTATCAGAAGAATCATGGTAGGAGGAAGGCTGCGTAGAGGCCTTCTCGCACATTACAGCGAGCTGATGGACCTTTTTCTCCAATTTATCAAATCTCTTAGCTCCAGATTCTATAAACGTGCTGACCAAATGGCGTAATTCAGCCATTTCTCCCTCGGGCGGGTTAACAGCCTGAGGGGGATGACGAGTCTTGGTGTTGGCAGCTTTTGGCTGTGGCTTTGTTTTTAAAATGGAGGGTCGGCTTTTCCCCTTTCTAGAGACAAAATGTACCTTTTTCTTACATGGCCTTTCAGGAGAGACGTGCTCCCCTTCATCGCAGATTAAGGTCAGCACCATTTTTAGAATTTTGCTCTCCAGACTCCTCAACTTTGTCAAATTCTATGAAATCTCCAAATTCTACTAACGTGCCACTTTCAATATTTTCTAATTTTTGGTGCAATTCTTCTTTCTCCTGCCAAATTATAGCGGCCAGGATAAAAAAGGCACGAGCATTGAAATAGTCTACACCAAGTTTTTTCACTCGTTGTTTGGATTCTTTGTCAAGAGCGGAACGATTGCCTAAAATTTTTACAGATCTAGCAAGGGCGGTAGTCTCCCTTCTTATAATTTTTGTAAATCAGATCATAAACAGTTTCTTTTGGGGTATATTTATGAGTTGTTAGGTGGTCCCAGAAGGGACGAACCAGAGCATATTCACGAAATTCTTCCTCCTTATAGAAGGAAACAGTCTGGTCTTGAACACCACTGGTACTGGTAGAACCAGCTATAGAATCCATTTATTTATTTATTTATTTATTAAGTTATATGAATTTTAAAAATTTAAATTTCTTTAGGAGTTAGTTTTTTAATTCAGGTGCCGGACTAAGAGCAGGCTCTGATACTTTCCTCAATTATCCTGCTGACTACGCCAATTAAAGATGTTACGATCCGAGATATTATTTTATATTTTGATTGTGAGGAAAAATCAGCCACTAGACATCGCATGAATTTACAAAAATAACAGGCTTTATGATTTAAGCAAATTACAAGATTTATTTTAGGGAAAGGAGACAATAACGCCACCTTTAAAAGAAAAAACAAGTATACAAGAGGAGAGGTTTTACATAAATTAGTCACTTTGGGGAGAGAGTTGTTAAGAAAAGGAAAGAAAACAAGAGAGCAATTAATTTTTATCACCGTCCGCCGGCCCTGGTCTCTGGCTGGAGGTGGTGGTGGGGGATGTGTAGGAGCCGCCGTTCCTGCTTGGCTGAAGTTCTCTGCTTTTTTTTTCCTTTCCTCCGCTGTTGCTGTCCCGTAGCTGAAGCCCGAAGTGGCAAGAGAAGGGGGGGAAGAGAGAGCCACATCTCCTTTCCTCTTGGAGTTTTTATACAGCAAAAAGGGGTTCTGTCTTTTCATAAATCACTGGCACACAGACTTGCTAAAGATGATGCACATATTTTGCCATCCCAAGAATTTCTCTTTTAATTATTGTGATCTTTCAGTCCTTGTTGCCTTGCTAAATTTATTACACAGTCTTGACTGTGTACCAGGAGGTGACCTGATTAGCAGGCTTATCTTTAGGTGCCTTTCAGGCATGATACAAAACAGAAGCTAGTTAAGTTTGAGGTAAAAATCTGTTAATTGAGGATATGTTTGGTATATTTTTAAAAGAGCAGAAAAAATACTGATTCGAGAGACATTTTGTATTTTCAGAGTGTTTACATCAAGGCAACCCCATGCACCAATACAAGTTGGGAGGAGAAAGGATTTTGGACAGCCCTAAGGAGAAGGACTTGGGGTGGTGGTGGACCAGAAGCTTAACATGAGCCATCAATGTGGTGCTTGCAGCCCACAAAGCCAACCATGTCCTGGGCTGCATCAAAAGAAGCATAGAGAGTCGGTCAAGGGACGTGATTCTCCCCCTCTACTCTGCTCTTGTGAGACCCCACCTGGAGTACTCTCTCCAGTTCTGGAGTCCCCAACATAAGGACAGAGCTCCTGGAACGTGTCCAAAGGAGAGCCACTAAAATGATCAGAGGGCTGGAGCACCTCCCCTATGAAGAGAGGATAAAGAAGTTGGGGTTGTTCAGCCTGGAGAAGAGGAGGCTCCAAGTTGACCTTATAGCAACCTTCCAGTATCTGAAAGGAAGTACAAGAATGCTAGGGTAGGGCTTTTTACAAGAGTGTGTAATGAGAGGACAATGGGAAATCGTTTCAAACTTGAAGAGGGGAGATTTAGGTTAGACATTAGGAAAAAATTCTTTAGTGTGAGAGTGGTGAGACACTGGAACAGGTTGTCCAGGGAAATTTTGGCTGTCCCTTCCCTGCAAGTATTCAAGGCCAGGTTGGATGGGTCCTTGAGCACTCTTGTCTACTGTAAGGTGTCCCTGCCTATGCAGGGTGGTTTGGAACTAGATGATCTTTAAGGTCCCTTCCAACTCTAGCAATTCTGTGAGCTTCTCCCCACAATGTCTGCCAGATGAGTGAAGAGAAGAAGGAAGGGAGTAGACATTCCCACCCTCCTTGCTTTTATAGGGTATGGTAGGAAATTCGGGGGAATTCTGACCCCTCTCTGTTCTCATCCCTCAGGGTCCTACACAATACCCTCTTTCTAGGTCCCCATACTGATACCGTAAAATTAGTGTGTACCCTGTCAAACTGTAACATTCCACCCCTTATTACATACTATTTTGTGCCATACTCTACTCACCAGTTTATGAGTCGTCTTTATATAACAGTTTGTTGAATCCAGGTTGCAGATCTTTATCCATTATGACAGTCTCTCAGGGCAGGAGAGATGGTATGGAGATTGAGATTCGTGCTCATGTTCTGCAGGTTCATCTTGAGGTTCCTGGATGTTGCAGAGAGGCTTGGAGTTATGCCAAAACACAATCAATATGATTGTAGCAAAGACTCGTTTATTAAGTTTTTTAGTGCTGAATATATACTTTCCTCTTATCTGTGTTACAAGCATGGCATTACATGATTGGTTAACACGGTTCGAACTTGCTCTTAACTTATAAGCTAATTCGATAAAGGCTATTGTCCATGCCCATCCCAAGGGCCGTCCTGACTTGAAAATAATTGTTATTGCCGTTGGTCTGTTATCTTGGGATTGCGATCCCAATAAATTGAGCTCCCGAGGATCCCATGACAAACTAGTAAGCATATGAGTCAGAGTCCAGCCGCTGTCATTCCAGCTTTATTACTGGGCTCAGCTCCTCATGAGGCTTGTCTGCTGCCTCCAGATAGGGTTTAATACAGTGTAGCGGATACCAGCGAATACTGGAATCTGTGGAGACAGAAGCATAACCTCGACGTGTTAATAACAACATGCCTGGGCCTTTCCATTCTGCCGTTCCTGATTCCTTATATAACACTTTCCCTTTTTCATAACAGACAGCCCAAACCCTTGGTTATAGAGTCCCAATGTACTGCAATCGGGGATTGATCTCGTTCCCCCATTAAATGCAGGTGGTTAAGTACATATAAAGCTTTTGCAAGACTATTGTGGACATGGAGGATCTCATCCCCTTTTTGTTTTTGCAAAAGCGTCTTCATTGTGCCATGGGCACGTTCCACTATGGCCTGTCCCATAGGGGAATGGGGAATGCCAGTGGTGTACTTAATGCCCCATCGGGAACAGAACTGTCGAAATGAATTAGAACAATAATCAGGTCCATTGTCCGTCTTTAACGCTTCCGGAATACCTAATACTGCGATAGCTGCATGCATGTGTCGAATCACATGGCGTCCAATTTCACCAGTTTGTGCCGTCGCCCAGATCGCCTGAGAAAATGTATCAATACAAACATGCACATACTTCATTCGCCCAAATTCCGCTACATGAGTAACATCCATTTGCCAGAGTTGCAAAGCCTGGGTTCCCCTAGGGTTAATACCAAACCGTAGCCCTATACCTATTCGCTGACAGGCAGGACAAGCACGCACAATCTCACGCTCCTCTGCCAAGGTGAGATGAAATTGCTTAGCTAACTTCTTTGCTGACTGATGGAAAAACTCATGAGACAGGCGTGCCTGTGCAAAATGATCAGGAGTGACTTGAGTATAGGTGACCAAAGCAGAAGCATTAAGATTACAGCATTAAGCTGTTCTTGAACAAGTGTCTGAATTTTATCTAGCCTGTCCTGTTTAAGCGGCCACTGGTCTACCCTGACAGGTTGTTCTGTTTTCCACGTCAAGGGTATGACAGGTTTCTCTTCAGTGGCTGCACCTAAAAAGGCGACGCCAAATGTGCTTTTACGGCGGCTGCCATGACTTGAGCTTGTTCTACTCCCATCATTTTCTCTACTGCTTCCAACATTGCAGAAACTGAAGCACCCTTTGGTAGATGAGATAGTGCTCTCCGTGTTTTTTCATTAGCATTATCATAAGCAAGAACGGTCATGAGTTTATCTTTCATAGTATCGTCTAAATCTGGAGCGTTTTGTAAAGCTGTAACTAATCTGTCTATAAATTTTGCATAAGGCTCTCCGATTTTTTGAACCACTTTGGCATAGCTTTGTTTTACTCCCTCACTGGGGACAGAAAGCAAAGCATGATAGGCTTTATTCTGTGAAGCCTGTAAAACCTCTATTGCAAAATGAGCCTGCCAATCTGCCAGAGCATAGGGGCCTTCCCCAAGCAACCTTTGGGCTTGTACACCATATAATGGATTATCCCGAGCGCGGGTTGCAGAGGCGACCTCATTGCACCCACTCTGCCATGCAGCTGGAAAATGCAGTTGCTGCGATGGTGTCAACAAAGTATTGGCTAACTGCCTACAGTCAGAAGGTGTGAATACATTAGTCGTAAAGATATGCTTCAAAAGAGTCTGAGTATAGGGAGCGTGCAGGCCATTCGACTGAATGGCTTGCTTAGCTTCCTTGATCACCTTCCAATCCAGAGGCTGCCACCCCCTCTAATCGTTATTTATGGTTATAACCGGAAAAGCTTGATTAATAATAACACCATCCAATAACGCATCCTGAATGATTCCCTTCCTGCGAATACCACCCTCCCCTGACCCCCTCCCATTAGTCAGGGTTCTCTGAGACATACCGTCCCCCAACCCTGTCCCCGAAGGGGGTGTAGGTAAGCCAGGTGAGGGAGGGGGGTTTCCAAAAACCCTGGTGGAGTAAGGAGGATGAGGGGGGGGTTGGTTCGTTGTTACGTGTCCCGACGATTGCACCCGCAATCCGCAAAGGAGCTCCTGTTTCAACTCCTCCAAGCGCCGGTCGAGATCCCGCATTCCGTAAGATTCACATGCTCCCTTAGGTAGGTGAGTGCTGCCGGTCTCCTGCTTGTCAGATGTATCTGCTCCGTCCGTTGAGTGCTGCCAGATCGGCTTGCCCGCTGAGTCAGGTAGAGGGGGATAAATGGATTGAACAGCCGGCGGCGGAGGCGGCGATGCGGTGTCGGGGGGG
>JAAWXA010000106.1:76788-125376 GCA_038090715.1 Florisuga fusca
CCTTTATCCTGGCCCAAAACAGGACATTCCACCCCTTATTCCATACCATTTGCGTCATGCTCCAATCATTACTATCTCTTATCCCTAAATACATCTATACACAAATTATTGCTATCTCTCTGTACTAAAATTCACTAAGTAATTCAGTCTATGATTGCAGATGGTCATCTATTGTAGCAGATTCTTAAAACAAGGAGCAATTGTCACAGTTCATGTCCATGGTCCACAAGTTGCAGGTTGCAGATGTTAACTTCAAGGATGCCGGTAGATGGACATAGTTCTGGTTTCATCACCACAAAATCATCCTGAAAAACACTCACAGAACACTGTTAGTTTGTGCAATAATTCACATAACAGTAGTTAATGTGGGATACAAGTTCATGACTCTCAAAGATTCCATGCACTACTGATTAAACTAGACAAGCAAAAATTAGGTATTCTCACCTAGTGTTAGATTCCCTTGTGGTACACATTGTACTTCTCCATCTTTCATCATCACCCACCAGGTGTGTCCAGGCCCTTGAGTGAAAGCAACCACATGAATGGGTTTGTCTTTGCCCGAGGCAGGATGAACCCAAACTGTTTTCCCTAGCAGATTCTTTTCATGCACCACAGGCACTTTGTCCCCATCTACTGTGTGTAGAAGATCTGACTGAGCAGGACCAGCTCAGTTGATGGAACCCCTGGTCTTAACTAATCAGGCAGCTTTTGCCAGGTGTTTGTCCCAGTTTTTAAAAGTTCCACCACCCATTGCCTTTAAGGTAGTTTTTAATAGTCCATTGTACCTTTCAATTTTACCTGAGGCTGGTGCATGATAGGGGATATGGTATATCCACTCAGTACCATGTTCTTTGGCCCAGTTATTTATAAGACTGTTTTTGGAATGAGTTCCATTGTCTGACTCAGTTCTGTCTGGTGTACCATGTCTCCAGAAGTAACTATAAACATCCAGTGTTATCAGTCCTAGAAGTAGACACTGTCTGAGAAACTTGCTGTTAATTTGAGCAAGTGCAACTGCTTACAAGAGACTTAGCTGAAAGCAAAAGTACAAACCAGAAAATCGCCTTTATCCTGGCCCAAAACAGGACATTCCACCCCTTATTCCATACCATTTGCGTCATGCTCCAATCATTACTATCTCTTATCCCTAAATACATCTATATACAAATTATTGCTATCTCTCTGTACTAAAATTCACTAAGTAATTCAGTCTATGATTGCAGATGGTCATCTATTGTAGCAGATTCTTAAANACAGCTGGGATTCGTTCTCTATAGGTAAACACACTGGGTGTCCAGTAATAAGTTATGTTGGTGCGAGGTGGCGGGGGGTGTGTTCACACAAGCACTATATAAGAATTGTAACTGTGCAATAAAGTCAGAAGCTTGCTTATCAATCATATTGGTTGTACGAGACTTCTCCTCGTCCGCTTCAACAGAAGGGTTTCGATGTCTGCACACAAATCATAATCTCTGTTCTGGATAGCGACCTTCTGAATTTGCGACCAATTAACCCCTGAGATTAAATCAGCAGTTCGCGTTGTGTTAGGAAGTCGCGGTTTATTTTGGTAGCGAGCAGCAGCCACTTGTACTGCCGCGGGGGGGGCGGGGTGGTGGCATGTCCCCTGGTCGGAACCGCCCATGCCGGAAGATGAAGTTTCCGGCTTCCAGCTCAGTATGTTTCCGGCGCTCAGAGGAGACCCTTCCCGTGCCTTTCTGCTCACGAAGCTGGATGTGTCACGGTCAGAGACGCTGTTTTAGGGAGGAGGGGGCGCGGATGCGGTTGAGCATGCCGGAATGCTGCCGGAACTCTGAGCAATTTGTACAATCGTTTTTTCCCCCATAGGGGGGCTGGGGTCACAATCAATCCCTAGCTGGTGCACGCCTGGTATTTTTTGGCCTTCTAAGTTTGCCGTGGCGACCGCGGCAATTTTCTTTTCAGCGCGATAACGTTGCAAACAGTCTATGACTGTACACCACGGTTTCATTAACTTCCGCGCTCTTTTATCCGCGCTTGTTCCACAAAATATACCCCAGATCTTTCCATTCTTTCTCATCAAACAATTTAGATGGATCGGTAAACAGCCGATGCTCACGGCCATGTTAAAAGCGCTGAAGGGTCCTTTTTAAGATCTATAGCTTTTACTGGGCGTTTCTATAAGAAGCTTGTAAATACGTTCAGGGCTACTTCGTTCTCCATGGCATGACCACGCTTTTCTTGGTACCACTTATAACCGTATAAGAGGAGCAATTTGTACCTGTGCCGGCAGTGATTTTCGGAGCCGGTAGCCCAGTCCCGGTTCGCGAGTTTCTCAATTCTCCTCAGGCTCAAGCAGCACCCCTACGCCAGGGTCACTGCTGCTTTCTTGTCTGCCGGACGCTGCCTGCCTGCACGACCCGGGCTCGTCGTTTCAGTGCCGATTTTGCGGTCTCCGTAGGCTGCTCCTTGCCCTGCCGAAATCGGTCTTTTCACCTACACGATTGCAGGTTCCCTGAATTCAAGGCCTAGAGTTCAACTCCGTGTTCAGGGCACCATTAGTTGGGGCGGCACA
Source organism: Florisuga fusca (assembly GCA_038090715.1). Lineage (NCBI taxonomy): Eukaryota > Metazoa > Chordata > Aves > Apodiformes > Trochilidae > Florisuga > Florisuga fusca. Next base: position 79,340 of record JAAWXA010000106.1, read on the forward strand.
GGGGAAAACTCAAAAATCAACGTGATTGATAAACAAGCTTCAACTTTATTGCGCAGTTACGATTCTTTTATAGTGCTTGTGTGAATACACCCCTCACGACCTTGCACTAACATAACTTATTACTGGACACCCGGTGTGTTTACCTATAGAGAACGAATCCCAGATGTTTAAGGTCAGTAGTAAGGGCCGATGTAATTTGCCTCAGATAAGGGATTATATACACAGACATGGAATTGTGCACACCCCGATTCCAGGGTATTCTACGACATTCTACAACAATGGTCCAATCCAACCTAGGACCAGAGCAAAAAGACTCTATGCTTAAACTACTGGCATTCAAAATTGCAAATCCAAGGATGAAGTCATTACTTTCCATCCTACCAAGAACGGCTGATATAGTAGAAATGCTAGAAGTTCCTGCCAGGGCAACCCAAATACGGCAAAATCAAGATATGGCTAATGCCTTTGCCACTGATGTGGAATCTACTCATAAGCTTCTTGCGGCAGTAGCGCAGAAACTAGACAGAAGGGGAAATCGACCAAGGAAATCCACCCCTGTCTGCTATCGGTGTGGAGCTAGAGGCCATACAAATAGAGCCTGCTCAGCCACAGTATGGTGTGACCGATGCCAGAAGGACAATCATAACAACTCAGCATGTAGGTATGCAAAAAACGGGAGGAGCAGTGCGAGAGGCCCCCGCGCCAGGACACAAGTTGCTGGGCCAGCGCTTTACACCAGCTCCCCGGCCCAGTCACAAGGGGAAGCCTGGGTCTTGATGTGCCCTCCACAATAGATGTCACCCTGACGACGACCCAGGTGCAACGAATCCCCATAGGAATATATGGACCGGTCCACCATGAGAATAGAACAGTAGGGGCCTTACTGATTGGCCGTTCTTCCCCTGGCATCGCAGGACTTGTGCTACCAGGAATAATTGGTGCAGATTATACAGGGGAGATCATGATCGCCTGTTTTACGTTAATGCCCCCCCAAGTAGTCAAAGCTGGCACTCGGTTAGCACAACTGGTCCTTCTCCCAAAAATGAACTTGGGGAAGAACGCCCCTGTGGCACGAGGCAGTCAAGGCTTTGGATCATCTGGAAGCACTCTGGTAACCTTAGTGCAGCAGATGAAGACAAGGCCTATTATAATTGTACAATTGACCGCTGGTGATGAGACCAAGACTCTTTCCATGATGATGGACACCGGGGGTGACATTACGATAATCAACCTTAACGTGTGGCCTCATCATTGGAAACTCATCTCTGCCCTCAATGCCGTCCAGGGAATAGGTGGTGGTTCCACCCCCCTCCAGGCCCTTAACCCCGTGCAACTGAAGTTCCCTGAAGGACAGGTAATAACCGTCCGACCCTGTGTTATGCCATTACCGGGACAACTTGGAGCGTTGGTTGGCAGAGAGGTCATGAGCCAATTAGGGGCCATCCTCTCCATTCCCAAGCCCACCCAATGCCCCCAACGTTTTTAATTAGGGCCACTGCAGAGGCGCCGCCAACTCCCAGACTGCGATGGAAGACAGACACCCCCGTCTGGGTGGAGCAGTGGCCCCTATCAAAAGAGCGCCTTGAAATCACCAACCGACTGGTGCAGGAGCAGCTGGACACAGGACACAACCAGCCGTCTGTCAGCCCTTGGAACACTCCCATCTTTGTAGTTCCAAAAAAGACTGGAAAATGGCGGTTGCTACACGACTTACGCATGGTCAACAACCAGATATGGCCAGTGGGCGCCCTCCAACCCGGGCTGCCCATACTCACTATGTTACCCAGAGGTTGGCACCTCCTGGTAATTGACCTTAAGGACTGTTTTTTCACCGTTCCCCTTTATCCCGAAGACACGGTTCGCTTTGCCTTTACTATCCCATTGATTAACAAAAGCAAACCTGCCAAGAGATATGAATGGGTAGTGCTGCCCCAAGGGATGAGAAACTCTCCAACGATATGCCAATTGTACGTGGCTTGGGCACTCTCGCCAATCCAAAAAGAAATGCCGGGTACACTAATCTATCATTACATGGATGATATACTGCTTTGCCAGGAAGCCCCGTTCCCCAACAACATCAACAAGACACTGACCACTCAGTTAAAGGCGAAAGGATTAATTGTAGCTCTGGAGAAAGTGCAATCACAATTGCCCTGGAGCTACCTAGGGTGGCAAGTCACTCATGCCATGGTGAGACCACAAAAACTGGAAGTGATCAACTCGGTCAAAACATTGAATGATGCCCAAAAGCTAGTGGGTGAGCTTCACTGGGTTCGATCTATCATAGGTCTCACCAATGCTGACATCTACCCCTTCCTCTCGCTGTTGCAGGGCATGCGTCCAGATGCATTAATGAACTGGACAGATGACCATACCAATGTGCTAAAACAGGTTGTCCACAAACTGGCAACTGGCTTCACTGATCGTCGAGATGCCACTCAGCCTATCGGGATATGGGTATGTAACCACCCTTCATTCCCGTTTGCACTACTAGTGCAGGACTTCAATTAGCAAAGGGATAACGGGAAACGCCACAAGGACTATGACCACAACCGGAGCTCTAAAAAATCAGAGCCAATAGCTATTCTGGAATGGTTATTCCCGCCCCACACGGCCCAGAAAGGCATCTGGAAGCAGACCAAAATTATGGCACTCCTAATATGAAAGGGGCGACACTGTTGCCTAGAAGTAGATGGTCAGGAGCCAGCATGGGTCAGCATCCCTATCAAAACGGCTGATTTTGATTGGTTGCTGCAACGCTCCACACCACTACAACTCACCTTGCTCGATTACTCTGGAGATATCCATCATGGAGCCCCAAAAAACAGGCGCCTACAGGCCATTAGCCAGTTCTGCTTTATAGAAAGACCAATCGTCTCAGAGCGTCCAGTGGCCGGTATCACTGTGTTCACTGATGCCGAAAAGAAGTCAAAAACGGCTGCCTGCGTATGGCAGGATAAGGGACAGTGGAAACAACATTTGATTCCGGGCACCGACGAAGACAACCTGCAGTCTATGGAGCTACTGGCTATCATTTGGGCCTTAACGCAATGGTGACACGCCCCCCCTTAACATCATCTCCGACTTACAATATGCTGTAGGAGTAGCAAACCGTATTGAGGATGCTCTTGTTAAACCGGTGCAAAACCAATGGTTGCTAGAACTCTTTCTTGCATTACAACGTGCGCTGAGAGGTTGCACACAACCGTGTTGCATCCTGCACATCCGCAGCCATAAAACATCCTTGGGCCTAGGGGAAGGAAACGTAAGAGCTGACTCCCTGGTCAGCCTAGGAATGCAGGGTCCAGTAAGCCAGTTCAGGAAGGCTCAGAACAGCCATTCCCTATTCCATCAAAGTGCCAGGGCACTGAAGCACGTGTTCGCAGTCCCGTGGGAAGTTGCCAAGGGGATTGTTAAAGCGCGCCCTCAGTATGCACAGTTTGGCCCTGCCCTAGGAATGGGAGTCAACCCACGTGGTTTGCAAGCTGGAGAGAGCGGGCAGATGGATGTCACAGACATCCCCGAATTCGGACAACTTAAATATGTCCATGTAACAATCGATACTTTCTCAGGCATGCTTTGGGCGACAGCTCAGACAGGGGAGAAGGGTCTATATGTGGTCCGTCACCTGACCAACTGCTTTGCTGTGATGGGGGTCCCTCAAGTAGTAAAAAATGACAATGCGCCTGCCTATATAGGCAAAAAGGTCAAGCAGTTCCTTGCTACTTGGGGAGTAAAACACATTACAGGGATCCCTCACTTGTCTTCAGACCAGGCAATAGTGTAAAGAGCTAATCGCACGCTGAAGACGTACCTTCAAAACCAGAAAGACAGCAAAGATTTGGATCCACAGATGCGACTTAGTAAAGTACTTTTCACACTGAATTTTCTTAATCTAAGCCGCAATTCCCAACAGCCTCCTGTGCTGCTGCATTACTCGTCCCAAAAAATCAACCGCATGCCTGAGTTACAAGTCAACTACAAGGATCCTTCCACGGGTCAATGGACAGGGCCCAAGCCATTGCTGTTTACTGGAAGAGGCTATAGCTGTGTCTCCACAGGCTCTGGACCTCTTTGGGTACCCAGCAAATGGACACACCCTGCCACGACCGGATTCCCAAAGACATCCACATCTAACAACAGCGCATCCTCCAACAATTAACTTGCACGTTTGGACTTATTCTCTTGCTCACTGTTTGTGTTTGTGTTCTTTTTTAAAAAACAAACAAAAAAACAACAAAAAACCCCCCACAGAAACCAAAAAACCCAACAAACAAACAAAAAACAACAAACCAAAAAAAAAAAAAAAAAAAAAAAAAAAAAAAAAAAAAAAAAAAANGGGGGGGGAAGTGTAGAGGCAACCAGGTGAACACAATCAGGTGTTGCCAGTTAGGAGGAGGAAGGCATGAGCTCCTTTTAAGCCCACCTGTGCCCAATTAGGGCTGGCCCCAACTGCGCATGAGCAGAATTGGGGGGACCAATAAAAGGTGGGCTTTCAGGAGCAAGCTCAGCTCACTCTAGAGCAGCCTGAGGAAGAGGATAGTTGACTCTGGAGTACTAGCACTGAGATAGACTAACTGATTCTAAGGGCCACTTCTGGAGTGCTGTCCTTGCATCTTGGCAATGGACCACTTGACACCGTGGTCCAGGAAAGGATTATCAGCAACATTTATCTTCTGACAAGTTAAGCAACCTTGTGTAATTTGCTTTGCTATTTCAAAAATTCCAATGCAGCCGAATTGTTTAAGAAAGTGATTGCTTAACGCCTTTGTACCCCAATGTGTTTGTTTATGTAAGCATTCCAATATTTGTCTGGCGTAAGCTTTTGGTAGCATCTCTCGCTCGTTGGGCAGTATCCATTTTCTTTGTTCTAACTTAGCCCCTATTGTCTCCAATTTTGTTAGTTCCTCAGGGGTGAACTTCTTTTCCCCTTCTTCTCCATCTTCATTAGTATCTTCCTTTGCTTGTACTACATTAATTTTGATGGCCTGAGTTCTCAGGGCTGCTTCTTGTGCTTCTTTATCTGCTAGATTATTTCCCCTGGTTTGGTAATGTAATCTTTTCTGGTGTCCTTTTATATGTACCACTGCTATCTCCTTTGGTTCTCTTAATGCCCTTAAAATTCTTATCGTTAACTCTTGATGTGTAAGATTCCTCCCCTGAGTATTAATTAAACCTCTTTCTTCACAGATTATTCCAAAAGCGTGGACCACTCCATATGCATATTTAGAATCTGTAAATTTATTTCCGCTTTTCCCTTTCAGTAATTCTAGGGCCCTACATAGGGCATACAGCTCACAAGCCTGAGCTGACCATGATGTACTCAAAGGTCCTGATTCCACAGGTTCTATGTCCTTATTAATTATTGAATATCCTGATTTTCTTTTTCCTTCCACCACCTGGGAGGAGTCATCTTCAAACAGTGTTTCTCCTTTTTCTAATTCAGTATCCCTTAAATCTGGTCTCACCTTAGTCTGGGTCTCAATTACTTCTAAACAGTTATGTTGTAATTTCTCTGATGGTTCTCCAAACAAAAATTGTGCTGGACTCTGAGCAGAGGTCACCCTCAGTTCTAAGTCAGGGGAGTCAATTAGTATTGCTTCATACTTTAGGATCCGGCTATCCGTTAACCATTTTTCCGCTTTCTGTTGTAAAACACTTCTGACACTGTGTGGAGCATACACCTTTAAAGGAGCACTAAAGGTAATCTTCCTAACTTCTTCTATTAATAATGCTGTAGCAACCAAAGCTTGGGACAAGCAGGCCACCCTCTACTTACTGGATCAAGTAACTTAGAACAATACCCCACAGGTTTTTTGATTTCTGCCCAGTCTTGAGTAAGGACTCCGTATGCTGTCTGGTTTGATGTATTTATAAAGAGATAAAAAGGTTTTTCTAAATCTGGGAGGCTCGGTACAGGTGCTTGTATTAATGCCTTTTTTATTTCCTCAAATTTCTGTTCATCTTCTGCAAGCCACTTAAGTTGGTTATTAGTTAATTTCTCATACTGGAATTTTACTTTTTCACTGTAGCTTTCAAGCCATGGTCTACAAATATTCTAATAATCCCAATACTTGCCGAATTTCCTTCTTAGTTTGTGGGGATCTTAAGGCTAGGATCCCACATACCCTGTCAGGATCCAACTTCTTCCTTCCTTTACTCAGCCAATGTCCTAAGTATTTTACTTCCTCTTCTACAAACTGTAACTTTGATCGGGACACCTTTAATCCCTTTTCTCCTAGAAAATTTAGCAATTTAATGGTGGCTTCTCAGGTTCCCTCTTCAGTTTCTCCTGCTACCAATAAATCGTCAGCATATTGCAATAGTTTTACCTCCCTGGGTGTTACAGTCCGAGGTAACATTAAAATTTGTTTTTGTTTTGGATACGCGAAACAAAGTCCAACCGTAGAAAGGTTGAGTACAAGCAGATTTTATTTGACAATTAACACAGGCAAAAATATAGAGCCAGGTAAAAGAGGGAGAGAGGAAAAGAAGGTATAAGAGAGGGAAAAATGGTAAGGAATTGATAAGAAAGAGAGAGAAAAAGTGTAGGAAAGGGTAAAAAAGTGGGAAGAATGAGAGAGAAAAGTGTAGGAAAGGGTAAGAAAGTGGGAAGAATAAGAGAGAGAGAGAGAGTCACCAACAGGGGGTCCAGCTGTCCAGTGAGGTTCTTCAGGATGGCATGCTGATCCTGGACAGGGTCCGGTGCAGAAATGGCGGTGGGTCGAGAGACAACAAAACCCAAGCATGGACAGCCAAATTTATACCCCTGAATTCCTTTTGTTCCGAAGGTCCAGCGGTCAGTCAGCCAGATTCATTGGAAGACAGGCCGCCTGGAGGGGAGTAGAAGGATGTAGTCCTCCACCCAGTCATCAATTCTTATTTTCTTCCAGATGCTATTCCTCCTTTGTTCCAGCCATTTTAGCCAGGTACATAATCCTGCCTCCAGGGGCATCATTGAAGCTTGGCCTTCAGGAAAGGGGGGTAGTCTCCTCCCAATCATCAGGCCTTATCTTCTTCCTGGCACCACCCTTAGTCAAGTACTTTGCAAGTACCATCAAGGTGGCTTAGTCATGCCTGGAGGAACCATCCGGCATTGCAGGCTGCTGTTCAGAGGAGGTGTCTCCACTCAGAAGATCTTATCACATCCCAAGGCTCACCCCCTGTGCCCATTTCTGGTCAGGCAAGTTCTCCATACTAGCCAGGGCTATTTATTTTAAAATTGCTCCTCTGAGACGATTTCAAACCATTGAGGCCACATTACCACACACTGGGTAATGTGAAATCCTGTAAGATTTTCTCTAAAGATTGTCCAAATAGGTTTGGTGACTCTGTAAACCCCTGTGGTAGCACAGTCCATCTTGTTTGTTGTTTTTGTCCCGTTTCGGGGTCCTCTCACTCAAAGGCAAAATAATCTCTGGATCTCTCATCCAGAGGGCAGGCCCAAAAAGCATCCTTCAAATCTATTACACTATACCAAGTATGTTTGGGAGATATATGACTCAGTAAAGTATAAGGATTTGCCACCACAGGGAATTCAGTGATTGTTCACTGATTTACAGCTCTCAGGTCCTGTACCATCCTGTATGACCCATCCAGTTTCTTTACAGAGAGGATGGGTGTATTATGAGGTGACATCATACATGGTTCTAGAGTTAATTCTTCCAGAAGTCTGTCAACTACAGGTTTTAATCCTCTTTGACCCTCCACTGGTATAGGGTATTGCTTAACTCTAATTGGACGATGTGGATCTATTATTTGAACGTTTATGAGGTCCATTTCTATTTTTCCAGTTTCCCCCTCCTTATACCATACTGAGGGGTTAATAGCTTCTTCATCCTCTTGTGTTAAAGTGTATAATTTAATCTGCAATTTGTCCCCTTGACTATGAATGCTCAAGTTTAACTTCAGAATCAAGTCCCTTCCTAATAAATTGTATTCTGCTTCAGGGAGCAAAATTAAGTCATTGAGGCAAATTTTCTTCTCTGTTTCTATTACAGACATATAACTCTTCCCTTTTTCTATTCCTTTTGGAAGTTTTTGAATGGTTGATTTTTCAGCTCCTGTGTCTACTAAAAACAAAACTTCCTCTTTATGGGGACCAATTAATAATTTCATCAAGGGCTCTGTTGATGTTGAAGTTCCCCAAAGGTATAGCCCCTGACACCCCTATTCTTCTTTGAACATTTTCTCATCTCGCTCCCATTTATGGCAGTTCTTCTGAACATGTCCCCTCTTGTTACAGTAGTAACAGATGGGAATTGTGAATCTTTCTTGATAAGACTGTCCCTGGGGTGTCTTCTCTATTCCTCTTTCTTTTCTTTCCCCAGATGGAGCCCTATTCTTGTGACTCTCTCTGACTGCTGCTACAAAAATTTTTGCTTTTGCTTTCTGCTTTTCCTCGTCTCTCCTAGCATAAACTTTCTGTGCTTCTCTAAGTAACTCTTCTAATCCTCTCTCTTGCCAATCTTTCAACTTTTCTAATTTCCTTCTTATATCCCCCCAGGATTTGGCCACAAATTGTGTTCTAAGGAGTGCGGTTCCAGCTACTGTATTCGGATCAATTCCCAGATACATTTGCAGACTTTTTCTTAATCTCTCCAACCATTCTGTTGGAGATTCATCTTTCCCTTGCTATTCACTAAATGCTTTATTAATGTTTTGCCCTCGGGGAACCGCTTCCCTTATTCCGTGTATGATTAACGTTCTCAAATCCCTCATATTCTGTCTTTCTTGGGGTTGTTGATGATCCCAGTAGGGATCCACATTTGGCCATTTCTGGTCTCCCGAGGGTCCTGCCTGATTCTGTCTTTCACAAATTCTCATTCCATCTTGTCTAATCATTCCCTTTTCCTCAGTAGTAAAGAAGATCCCTAAAATGGACTGCATCTCTTCCCAGGTATAGGTATTGGGGCCTAGGAATTGGTCCAGTTTTTCAGCTACTCCGAGGGGATCATCTAATAGGTTCCCCATTTCTTTCTTGAAACTTCTTACATCCGTGGTATTTAGTGGGACTGCCACAAACCTGATGCCTCCCTGATTACTTCCGAGGGGTACCTCTTGTAAGGGATATAGAGAAGCTCCCTCAGATATGGCAGTCCTGCTTCTCGTACATGCAGCTGGAGGTAAATCTAATTCTGGTGCTGTTGGTGTTGGAGGCAGGGGCAACATTGGTGCTGATGGAGGTAGCACGACCACCAGAGGGGGAGCCGTTGGAGGTGAGTTGTTAGGATATGGAGGTGGTAGGTTATCCAGTGGCTCCCATTTATCATCTTTTCCTTTTTCCTTTTTGCTCCTTTCTTTCTTCCTCAAACTTCTCATCTGTTTCTAGTGTAAGTATTAAAGCTGGAAAAGGACGTGAAGTCATGATCCATAATTCTGCATAATCGCTTTCCTCCTGACTAAAAGGCTCCTTTGAATTAACATGTATATTTAAGGTCTGGCAGACCCAGTCATCAAAAGATCCAAAAACAGGCCAAAAGACATGGTCTTAAAGGCTCCTTTGGCCATTTTACCACACAATATTGAACCATTTTTAATTTACTTTTTTCCTTTTCTGGGGCCCCTATCTTTCCAATTTCTAATCATTATTCCTAATGGACTTTCTGGTAGTATGTCTGGTAATTTGCTCCATTTTTTCTCATCCTGGGTCTTCAATTTTGTCTGACCCATCTAGGAATTTTACTGTGGCAATTCCTACAGTCCTTGGTTACCTTAGTAAGAGTGTCTTGCAGGGGCCTTAGGACCTATCACCCACCCACGAATCCTATAGGAATCGCTTTGGTCCTTCACTGGCCAAGTCCCTCGCGGGAGATTGGAACCGCCATTAGAAGACCTCCACAATTGCTTCAAAACTAGGTTCCGTCTCAGCTACACTCTTATACACACAGGCAACCGAATCCTACCCAACCAAACGGCATATACCTTTAATACTTATGACTCTGTCGTCTTCATTCAGAATTATGGGCAAAATACACTGCTGCAGCCAGCGAGGGAGCTCATAAAAATCAAATTCTTTCCTTGCCTTTATTCAGGTTCCAGATGGCGTTAGTCCTGACCCGACCCGAACAGGAGCCACCAAATGGTGGGGCGCCCCTCCTAGATCAAGTCAGAATTCAGGAACTAAGACCCTCCCGGATGAGCCCCCAATTGAGATAAATGAGACCCAAACGACATTGTAATCAAAATTTACAATTTATTAAGCGAATAAAAGCAAGCAAACAGCACTGGGTGCGCCGGGAGTCTCTGCTCTACCAAGACACACGCACCCCAAATTCTGTTCCTCCCTCTTATGCATTTTTCTCCCCAAGTCTCCTCCCTCTTTTTTCCTGCCATGTGACATACTAATACATATTCATAGAAAAGGTTGGTCTTTGCAAATGAATTCCAGAAACAGGCATATCTTCTTCAGCACATGCCCTCTTCATCTCTTAAGGTCTTCTCCTCGCCCCCAGGACGACCCCAAACTTTACATATGTGCTTTATAGGCTTCTCTTACACATCACAACGCAGACAGCAGCAGAACTGGTTCAAACCAGCACTGTTCATCAGGTGGCCTTCACAAAAAAAAGAAACTGTATACATCTTAGGCTTGTGGTTATACAAGGGTATGTAAGAGATTGACACGAATCAGATGAACATATTTCACAGTAGAAAGAGGGCTTTGAGGTGCAAATTGTAGATCAATCAATAGATATTAGGATACTATATAAGTGTAGCGAACCACACAATAAACAATTCTGATTGTGCACAGCAACTGGGGTCCGTGCCTTCCTGTCTTCTGCCACCCATTGTGCTATTTAAAGCCTAGAAACTGGATTTCTCAAGCAGGTCCCTTTACCTCTTTCTATAGCAAAACCAGCCTATAGTAGAATTTGAATTACTTTATCCCCTTTCTCAAAAACTTCTGCTGTATTGCCCTATACTATGATATCACTCAATCTATTACAGATGTTCAGGCACTCGACCCTTCTCTAGTGTAGACCAAATCAGTCCATGGCAAGTTATAGAACTGTGTTTCCACCCCTGAGGCAGTCCATTCCAGGTGTACTGGTGTCTTAGTGCAGCGGTGTTTTGGAAGCAGGGGGTGGGGAGGCATAGGGGTGGCTCCTGTGAGAATGTTCTGGGTCTGGTAGCAGGGAAGAGGTCCCAAGGGTTGGCTTGCTTAAGTAGCTTCCGAATAGCTCTCCCTGCTCCAAAATGCCTGGCCCCACCTTGGGCCATCAGGGACACAAAAGATGTTTGCCTCTGCGAATAACATATTCAAGAAGGGGATCACCTGGTGATTAAGAGCAGGGCAGAGGAGAGGAGAAGGTGAGAGACCACCACCAGAAGAGACAACATCAGAGCAGAGCAATGCTAGAGCAGAGACCTAGGTCGGTGAGGAAAGAGAGGGAGAAGGTGCCTGAACAGAGATTTATCTCTACATCTTGTGGTGTGACAGCAGTCTGTCCCCTGCAGCCTATGGAGAATCACAGTGGATCAGACCCTGAAGGACCACAGCAGAGCAGATGTTGTGGACCTGCAGCTGTGACTGTTCCCGAAGTAGTCTGTGGGCAGCCCATGCTGGAGCAGTTTTCTCCTGTGGGATTGTGCTTTGTTGGAGGGACTGTGAGGATTCCTCCCTGAAGAGCAAGGAGTGACAGAAAACAACCTGTGATGTCTGGACTGTAAACCCCCACTCCCTGTTCCCCTGTGCTGCAGGGTGAGGAGGAGGAGGTAGAGATATTGAAAGCAAAGCAATTTGGGCTCGGGAAGAAGGGAGGGGTGGGGAAAAAGTATTTAAGCTCTGGTTTCGGTTTTCTCTTTGCCCTGTTTTGATTTGATTAATGATAAATTATATTGATTTTTTTCCTAAGTTGAGTCTGTTTTGCCCATGACCGTAATTGGTGAGTGAAAACCTCATAGTCCTTCTCCTGACCCACAAGGTTCTAGGTGGATTTCCTCCTCACTATCCCGTAATGGGGGGATGGGAAGTGAGTGGCCACGTGGTCCTTTGTTATCGGCCAGGCTCAAACCACGACGGAGAAGCTTCTGGGAGCTCCCCCAGCTCCAATTTGCCATGGCCAAGCAGATATGGGAAGCTGGATATACCTCTGCAAGTAACATATTTAAGAAAGGGAAGTCAAAATTGGAAAAAAACCCCAAACAAACAAATGAAAAACAAAACCTGCAAAGATGAGGAGGGGAGAGCAACACTAGATCAGACACCAAGGTTCATGAGAAAGGAGGAGAAGGAGGTGCCTGAGCAGAGATTTCCCTGCAGCCTGTGGTGAGACAGCAGGCAGCCCATGGAGGAGCATGTTGAGGCAGACATGGAGCTGCAGCCTGTGCAGGATCACAGAGGGGCAAATGTGAATCTGCAGCTGTGGAGGACCCAACACCAGGGGAGGTGACTGTTCCCGGAGCAGGCTGTGACTGTGGGCAGCCCACACTGGAGCAGTCTGTTCCTGAAGAACTGCACCTCATCGAAGTGACTCATGTCAGAGGGGTTTGTGAAGGACTCTCTCCCATTAGAGGGAGCTTGCGTTGGAATGGGGGAAGAGTATGAGGAGTCCTCCCCAAAGAAGGAAAGAGCAGCAGAAACAACATGTGGTTGTCATCATTTGAATTTGAGGAACTAAAGGAGGGCTTTCAGACTCTGATACAGGTGGAACACAAAGGGGTCTATTCCCTCCCATTTCCTGCCCATACTCTATGAAGGTCAGACAGACCGGCAGACCCTCCTCTTCACTCACTCCTGGTTGCGCTGCTGTTCCCCCATGCTCCTTTTCCACCAGCTCACCACGTGCTCTTCAGAGCCTATATCTATTGGTTTGTATATATATATATATATATATATTTGTATTCTTTGTTACTTTATCCCTTATGTTATTGCCTTTCCTCTGTGTTAGTAAATCTGTATCCAATTGTTTTCAGTTTCCAACTTAAAGTCTATGGTCTTTATTCCCTTTTTATCTTTCCTTTGAGGGGGGGGAATAGAGAGTAATTCTGTCCTTAGGTTTGTGGACCACCCAAACTGCTAAGCTGTGACAGTGGTGAACTGATCCTAAACCCCCACTCTCCATATGCCTGTACCACTGAGGAAGGGGGAGGGGGGCAGGGGGCAGGAGTGAAGCAATTTTGGACTGGGAAGTATTAAGATGTGGTTGTGTTTTCTGTTTCTCCTGATTAATTTTTTTTTTCTTCCCAAGCTGAGTCTGTCTGGTTTTGTGTCTATTGAGCCTTTTGGCAGATTTCCTCCTCCCTATCCCACAGTGGCGGTGGGGGGGTGAGTGAGAAGAGGCCTGGTTGTTACCAGCTGTACCTAAACCATGACATTTTTTGAGCCAGCCAAGAGCCACATCCAGAGGCTGAGAGTGAAGCTGAGAGTGTTTAATTTCTTCCCAATTGCCTTGTCAATGTCCCCATCTCTGGCCAGGCTTCCCAACTGTCTGGCTTCTCTATTATTTAAGTAGACTGTACTGGCCCCACCATCCCAGCAACAAAGCAACCAGGTGGTGTCTCACCTTTGTGCCAGCCAAAGTCTTTTTGTAGGTTTTGAAAGTCCTTCAGATAAAAGAATGATTGAGTACTTCTCTCTGGCTCTCATGATGAGGGAAGGGCTACCTTTAAAGGACTTGCTGCTCGAGCTTTTGCTTGAGCTCTTCCTGATCCTTTTGGAAAGGATTTGATCTTTCATCTTCATTAGAGCTCTCCTCCAGGTGTTCCATCTTTCCTATGTCTTCAGTGACACAGGTCTGAGCTTGCTTTCTTTGCTTCTTGATCACAGGGGTGACCTGTGCCAGTATGGCTGGAGGGATGGTAGCAGTGCTTGTTGCAGGGTCTGATACAACAGTGACACCCCTACCATCCCCCACCTGCTTACAAAACACCACTTCACTAACCCAAGACAACTGGACACCTCTCCAGGTGAAACCAAACTGTGGTCTTCACTGTCAGAATAGAGAACAAAACAGTGGCAATATCAGTCATGGCATACCACATGGCTACCTTCAACTCCAATTCATATTGGAGTTCTAACATGTCCAGCACAGCAGCACTCTGGTGGTGTGACTTCATTCAGGCTACAATAATACACAGTCTCCACTCTCCCTTGGACTTCCACACTGGCCAAATAGGATTGTTGAAGGTTGAGAGTGTCCTGCTGATCACTCCTTGATTCTCTAGTTGACAGGTCAGATTACAGATGGATTTCAGGGAGTCTCTACTAATAATAATATTGTTGCTGGTGCAACATTGTAGTGGCAACAGGGATCTTTTGTTCTTCAGCCGTCAGCAGCCACACATTAAAAGGGTCCTCCAATAAACCAGGTAGGGTAGACAGCAGTCTAATTCCCTCCATCTCCACCACCACTACCCTAAACACCCATCAGTACCTCCTTGAGTCCTTGAAGTATTCCCTTCCAAGATAATCCACACCAAGAATACATAGGGCATCAGGGCCAGTCATAATTGGGTGCTTTCACCACTCATACTGAGTCAGACTATAGTAAATTTCCAGGATCCCCCACTGTTGCGGATCGGGCTTGGAGATTACCATATACAGCCAATGTGGTTGAAGGAAAAATCTCGTTTATTAAGCCCGGTAGCGCGGAATATATACTTTTCTCTTATCAGTGTTACAAACATGGCATTACATTATAGGTTAACACGCTTCGAACCTGATATTAACTTATAAACTAATTGGCTAAAGGCTATTGTCCATGCCTACAAAAGGGCTGTCCTGATTTTAAAATAGTTGTTGCCGTTACTTTTGTTATCTTGTTTTTCTCCAAAGCCAGTACCGGTGTTATTCGTTCCTGCAAGGTCAGTTCTTCAAAACATTCCTGAATGCAGCTTGTTCACTACATGTCTGCCTGAATGGAAAAACCCCACAATTCCCCCTTTTTGTTTTGAACAAGCCATATTTCATTGATGATCTTTGAGGAGACCCTGTGAAGGCAAAGGACAAAGAGGGAAAACAAAAACAAAACCAAAAATCTTATTTTCTCTATCACACAGGCTGATTTGCAAACTTACTCTAAAAAACACTTGCAGCGGCTAAATTGCAGGCACTTAAAACTTCTTGGCACTTAAAATTGCAAAAGCAAATCTAGCAGATCATTCAAGAGGTCAACATTGTCATCACAGGAGGGCAACAGTTTTTAATGTGAGGGAGCAAACCTTGCAAGTTTTATTTGCTCCCAATGTCTTTGAGTTACAAAAATTTACTTGGTTTGGTAAAACTATTCAACAAGGCTGGGGATATATCGGACCCAGTCCATTCCATGCCGGCCAAGGAATGAGCTGAGTGCCTGGTGCCAGCCAGGCCTGTCGAGTACATCCAGCCCTTTGCTATAGTTCTGCCAAAGATAAAACGTATTTGTGCCCAATTTCAAGATTCGTTGCCCACTGGTTGCGATTCCAATAAATTGAGCTCCCGTGGATCCTGTGGCAAACTAACGTTCAAGCCTTGCATTAACTTTACTGCACACTCTACTACTTGATTAACCTCGTTATATGAGCCTACATTATAATTACTTAAAACCTTTTGCATCTAAGTATGGCAATCCTAACAAACACATTCTAAAAGGATCAATGGCAGAGGCCATTGCAACACAGAACTTCTGGGTGCCTGTTTGATTCACCCATAGATTCTGCCTGGGGTCTATACCCTAAGGCCCACTGCTGTGATTCCCAGCTCCATGTTGTTTTGCTCTTAATTGTCAGCAAGACTTTCGCTTTCTGTGTCTACTGCAGCTGGAGGAATCGTCGAGCTTGATGCTGTTTTTTCTGAACCGTGTGGGGCCGCCAATTCTATATAAGGCTTAACACATCTTAATGGATACCAGCGAATTCCAGAATCTGTGGAGACAGAAGCATAACCTCGACCCGTTAAAAACAATGTACCCGGGCCTTTCCATTCTGCCGTTCCTGGCTCCTTATACAACACTTTCCCTTTTTCAGAACTGGTACCCAAACCCCTGGTTATAGAGTCCCAATGTACTGCAATCGGGGCTTGATCCCGTTCCCCTGTTAAGCGCAGATGGTTAAGAACATAGAAAGCTTTTACAAGTCTATTTTGGACATCCAGGATCTCTCCCCCTTTTTTTTTTTGCAAAAGTGTCTTTATTGTGCCATGGGCACGTTCCACTATGGCCTGTCCCGTAGGGGAATGGGGAATGCCAGTGGTGTGCTTAATGCCCCATCGGGAACAGAACTGTCGAAATGAATTAGAACAATAAGCAGGTCCATTGTCTGTCTTTAATGTCTGGGGAACACCTAATACTGCAATAGCTGCTCTACGGGACTTCTTTCCCGCATCTGTAAAAACTGTTATTCCTTTTACTGGGGTTTCAGAGCGAATTGGCTTTTCTTCCCAATCCTGTTTATTTATGAATTGCAACAATTTGTCTTTGGGATAGTGCACTTTTAGATCTCCCTTAAAGTCCTGCAAGGCAATTTGAAATAATAATGAATAGCTCATTAACCAATTGAGATAATTTAGTTGTATAGGCAGATAAATGCAGGAGGGGTCATTTCCGCTAATTTCAACAACTCGATTTCGTGCTTTTATAATCAGATTTACTACTGCTTCAATCCTGGTACAAATCGTGGACTTGGGGTGAAATGCAGGAAAAACCCATTCAATGATTTTGATGGTAGCTTCCTCCTGGGCAATAACAGCCTTCAGGTGAGCAGATTCCAAAGACGTATTAGCAATGAAAACCACAAGGGGCAAGCTTTCCGTAATCCGTGACACGCTTGCGTTAGTTATTTTTGTTGCTATTTGCCTAATTGCAGCTTTTTGGGTATCTGAGGGTTTACGGGCTGTAGATGCATCAATATCTCGCCCTAATAAAGGCATCAGTGGTGCAATATCATCATTGGTTATGCCACATACATTCCGAACCCACTGCAGTTCCCCCAACAACTTTTGAGCGTCTGCTAGAGTTCGTATTTCCACCTTAAGATCTACCTTTTGTGGCCTAACCGTCTGGTTGGCTATCTTCCAGCCAAGGTATTTCCATGGGCTGGTTTTTTGTATCTTCTCTGGTTCTATCCTGAGTTACCTGTTCTCTAGCTGATTCAATAATTCCCTTAAAAGGTGATCTACATCTGTCNAAGGAGCATCAAGGCAAAGACATAAGTTGGCTGGGTGACCACGCCTGTATGTGCACTGCATCTCTACCAGTCATCAAGATGAGCTCTCTCCATCCCAACAGTTAAACTTCACAAGGGGTGAAGCTGTGGTCTGTCACAGACTGCCACTCCAAAACTTCTTGAGACTTTCAATGGATGAAAGTACCCCAGGGACCTGTATCCCACACTTCACAAACAGTCATGGTCCTCATCTCAGAATCAGCAAGCAAACAGAATATTATGGTGGGTAGTTATGATTTGGGGTGTCTGCAGTCACAGAGAGAAACCCAGAGCTGGACATTTGCTACAAACAGGATAGGATGCTTCCCAGACCTGTATGTAAACACTTCATGATGCAGAAATCAGTGTGTCCCTGCCATCTGTAACCTCAGAAAGGAGTTCTCCTGGATGGCTTCTTCCGGGTTGCTTCCTGAGAGGTCTGCCCCAGGTAGGGATGAAGCAAAAGCTTTGGAAGAGAATATCCCAGCTTGAGAAGAGGATATCCCAGCTTTCTCTTTTGGTATAACAAGGCTGTCATGCTGGAGGAAAAAGAGTATGGGCTTTTTCTGCTGCTGTAGATTTTCTTGTTGCTATTTTTGAAGTAGGAAGCAGCAAGTGACACAGGAACTTCCAGTACCAAGTGGTTAAGGAACACTTAACTCGGTGACATGCCAAGCTATAATACCTAGGTGATGTAAACACTTTAAAAAAATAATTGATTCTTGAGTAAGTTTCTTCCTTAAGCTTACATATCAAACACATTTACATATCTAAAGACGGTAAACAGGAAAACAAGTCTCCTGGCGCCTGGCATTTTGGGCTAGACCTCAGGAAATTAACATATCTATACCGACTGATAACTTGTCTCCGGAAAAATGCTCCGCTCCGAAATTATCGGTTTACCAGTAACTCGCACAAGGGAGAAAAAAAGGGGGGCTTGCTCCCCTTTTTCATTATAAAAATACCCCTGAAAAGAACCGAAGGAGAAGCCTGCCTGGAGCCTGCCTGAATCAGTGGCCAGCAGCACGGAGGAACCCGACTCAGAACCCTGAGGCAAAAAGCGGCGGAGCGGTTTTTTTTTTTCTTCACACTGCTACAGCAACGCGGTAACCGAATATGACTCTCTTCCCCGTTTCCCCTTAACCTTTTTTTTTTTTCTGTGCCTTCCCTAAAAATAAATCCTTGTGACTTGTTTAAGTTTCAAAAGGTGTTAGCCTGCAATTCTATGCGTCGTCTCTGAAGCAGAGGCTGAGATTTCCTCATAAACAAAATATTAAAATAATAACACGGATCACGACACTAGGGATTACAGGACAAGGACAAAATGGATGGACAGAAAGCATGTAAGAGCCCAGCATCATCAGAGCAGGGACATATTCCGCTGCATAGAGTGCTTGAGCTGCCAAGGGGTCTGTCCAAAGGGGTCAGCCCCATCCCTTGCATGCCATGTCAGAGGTCCCAGGAAGTTGTGTTCAGGGCACATATTTTAACAGCTGAGCTGGAACTACACTGGCCAGTTGGAAAGGCTCCACAAAGGTGCTGAAATGAGATGGAACTTCTTGTTCAGGAGTAATCCCACTGTTGCAAGTGGCGTACAGACCTTGGAAGCGGGTCTTGAGAAACTAGCAAGGAATGTACTGAAAAGAGAGAGATTAATTGAGTATATAGAACATGAAGAAAAGTTAACTGTCATTGAAGATAAAGGGTTGAAATATTACGCATGTAAGGGGGGTTGGTGGTGGGAGTCAGATAATATCTTAAGTTAAACAGGCATGAGTGATTTGTAGTTAGTGGATGTCTGTCTACCATTATTTGTATAATGTATGTATGTAACTGTTTTGTCTACCGTTATCTGCATGATGTATGTAGCCGTTTTGTAACTGAAGCACATGAAATTCTGCACGAAGGTCTCATTGTAAAAGGGTATAAAAGCTGAACCAAAACGGAGGATTTTTGGAATCCTGATTTGGGACGCTAGTCCCCAGGTTTCCCGGGCCCCTAATAAAGCACCACATCAAACTGACACTCTGTTGGTTTGTGTCTCTACTTCGGCCAACACTACCATCTGCCATGGACTGATCAACAATACCCTGGAAAAAGGTGGAGCTCCAAAACATCTGCAGTACGTTGATGACATCATCGTGTGGGGTGACACAGCAAAAGAAGTCTTTGAGAACGGTAAAAAGATAATCAAAATTCTTCTAAAAGCTGGTTTTGCTATTCGAAGAAGCAAGGTCAAGGGACCTGTGCAAGAGATACAGTTTTGGGGAATTAAGTGGCAAGATGGACATCACCACATCCCAATGGCCATGATTATCAAAACAACAGCTATGGCCCCACCAACTACCAAAAGGGAAACTCAGCCCTTCTTAAGAATTGTTGGTTTTTGGAGGATGCATATTCCTGGTTACAATCAGATCGTGAAGCCTCTCTATGAGGTTACCTGAAAGAAGCAAGACTTTAAATGGAGCTCAGAATAACAAGCTGCCCAGTGCCCCTCAAACTAACAGGGTTCATTCCTCTCAAACACAAGTGCCAGAAAACACAACCAATCCAGAGACAAGCAATGTGGATCTTCTATTAGAGCCACTACTGGCAGCACTGGTGTGGACATAAAAAATATTCAAGGCATTTCTCTTGAGGATACTAGTGTCCATTTAGTGGATTCTGATGTCAACGGTCCGCTTGAATTCGGTACTCATGCTTTATTATTAGGACGCTCCTCAGTAACAAAAATGGGACTTTTTATTCTTCCAGGACTAATTGATAAAAACTACCAGGGCACCCTTAAAATAATGATTTGGACACCACGGCCGCCCTGTGTTATAGTGGCAGGGGAAAGAATTTCCTAGCTGATTCCATTACCGGACATGTCAGTTTAAACCTCATCAAAAGAACAAACTAGATGTGATAGGGGATTTGTCAGTACTCATGTGCTACAAGTTTTGTGGACACAAACCATACATGATTCGAGACCCATGTTGCAAGGCCTTATCTTAGGAAAGCTGTTCAAGGGCTTGATTGACACAGGAGCAGATATTACGATCATTATCTCAGCTGAATGGCCGACAGTGCAACCACTAGCAACAGTAGAGGGAATAGGAGGCACTCAAGTACCTCGACAGTCCTCACAAGTGTTACCTATTGTGGGACCTGATGGAAAAATAGGACATATCAAACCTTTTCTGCAACCTATGTGGATGAGATTTACTGTCCCAGTGGGGTATGACACGGACAAAATTTTTTTCTTAGGGCTCATTGATAATTTGCATCCGAAATTAAAGCTGTCGGGGAAAACAACTGACCCTGTGTGCGTTAATCAATGGCCTTTGACAGGGGAACAGCTGCAAATAGCTCAGAAATTGGTGCAGGAACAATTACAAGGAGGACATATTTGACAATCAACAAGACCTTGGAACACCCTGATATTTGTAATTCCAAAGGAATCTGGCAAATGGAGGTTGTTACAGTATTTGCGAGCTATTAATGATGTTATGCATGATATGGGAGCTTTGCAACCTAGTATGCCAGCTCTGGTTGCTTTTCCTCAGAATTGGCCATGTTATATTATTGATCTTAAAGATTGTTTCTTTACCATTTATATTTACATGAAGATGACTGTAAATATTTTGCATTTTCGGTTCCTTCTGTAAAATGTCAAGCTCCTATGGAGAGATATGAGTGGGTAGTGTTACCACAGGGTATGAAAAACAGTCCTACAATCTGTCAATATGTTGTGCATTCAGCATTGAAACCAGTTCATCAAGCTCATCCTAAGATTATGATATCTCATTACATGGATGATATTTTGCTTTGTACAAGTGATGGAGCTCAAATTCAAAAATGTTTACTTACCAAATGCCTGGAAAATTATGGCTTACAGATAGCTCCTGAAAAATTTCAGTCAGAACCACCCTGGAAATAGTTGGGGTGGAAACTAACAGAAATCTGGGTTTCCCCACAAAAATTGACAATTGAAAACAATGTTGTCGTGATCCGTGTTATTATTTTAATATTTTGTTTATGAGGAAATTTCAGCCTCTGCTTCAGAGACGACGCATAGAATTACAAGCTAACACGTTTTGAAACTTAAACAAGTTACAAGGATTTATTTTTAGGGAAGGCACAGGAAAAAAAAAAGGGTAAAGGGAAAAGGGGAAGGGAGCCAGATTCGGTTACCGCAATGCTGTAGCAGTATGAAAAAAAAAAAACGCTCCGCCGCTTTTGCCTCAGGGCTTTTTGTCGCTCTACGTCGGGTTGACAAAGTTACTAGAACCGGCTTCCACGAGGTTCTTCGGGGCTCGCTGGTTCACGCGTGGTTTCTCCATGTTGTGGGCTGGCAGGCCGGAAGGCAGGCTTCTCTTTGGTTCTTTTCAGGGGTATTTTTATAATGAAAATGGGGAGCGGGCCCCCCTTTATTTTCTCCCTTGTGCGAGTTATTGATGAACCGATAGTTTTGGAGCGGAGCATTCTTTCGGAGGCAACTTATCAGGTCGGTTTAGATATGTTAATTTCGTGATGTCTAGCCCAAAATGCCAGGCGCCAGGAGACTTGTTTTCCTGTTTACCGTCTTTAGATATGTAAATGTGTTTGATATGTAAGCTTAAGAAAGAAACTTACTCAAGAATCAATTATTTTTTTAAAGTGTTTACATCAAATGTCCTGACTGTGAATGACTTGCAAAAATTAAGGGGGACAATAAACTGGATAAGATCTTTGCTTGGTGTCTCTACTGAGACATTATCCCCATTATTTGATTTATTGAAAGGTGACAGTAACCTTACATCATCTAGGCAATTGAATCCTGAGGCATCTCGAGCACTAGCAATTTTTATGACTAAAATTGACAGTCTTCTGCACATCGTTATGATCCAAGATTAATTCTTTGAGGCTTTGTGATAAGCAACACTTTCCAGCTGTTTGGTATACTAGGGAAATGGGATGGAAAACGTCTGGATGCTAGAATGGCAATTTTTGTCACATCATTCCACCAAAACAATACGATCTAGATTTGAAATGTTATCTGAAGCAATTGCAAAATTGCGATTGCATGCTAGAGGTATTTTTGCATTAGATGTTGCTGTAATACATATTTGTATCACCAAACAGGATTTTTACACAACTATTCAAATGTCAGTCTTTTCAAATTGCCTTAGCAGATTACCTTGGAGATATACAGTTCAACTTGCCGAGTCACAAAGTGTTACAGTCTGCAAATTAACAATCCAGCGTTCCTCTATTTTATCAACGGTACCGCTAGAGGGAGCTCCTACTGTATTCCTGGATGGATCTGTGCCCTCACACAAAGCAGTGGTAGCTTGGCGTGATTCTGCTTCAGATGAGTGGCGGTCACATGTCGTGCTACAGGAAGGATCAGCACAGGTCGTAGAATTGCATGCAGTGATAGAAAGTTTTTGATTATTTTCTTCAACAGATATTAATATTGTAGTAGATTCTCAGTATGTTTATGGAGTGCTAATTAGGATAGATGCTTGGTACCTTAAGCACATAGATAATAGGCCTATTTTCAAGTTGTTTCTAGAATTGTTGCAGTTGGTAAACACCCAAAATTACAATTATTATGTCATACATATCTGTTCTCATACGCATTTACCAGGGCCTGTCACCGAGGGTAACAGAACTGCAGACTCATTAGCAGCAGTAGTGCAGGTCCCAAACGTGTTGCAACAATAATGGCTGATGCATAATTTCTATCATAATAATTATAGAAGTTTAGTGAAACAATTCAGCATCACAGTAAGGCAAACCAAAGACATTGTTCAAATGTGTCCTGACTGTCAACTAGTCACACCAGCTCCCACTTCACTGACAGCTGTTCCAAGGGGGCTGCAACATAATGAGGTGTGGCAATCAGATGTTACACATATTCCTGAATTTGGTTGTCTTAAATATGTACATGTATCAATAGATACCTATTCTCATTGAATGGTAGCTACTGCTCATGCAGGTGAAAAGGCAAAAGATACATGCCTACCTTTTTTGAAAGCAATTGATACTGTGGGTCTGCCTTCTGTTGTTAAAACTGGCAATGGTCCTGCATATATATCTGTGGCTCTTCTGGAAATTTTTAAAGAATGGGGAATTACACACCACGCTGGCATACCTCTTTCACCAACCGGGCAAAGTATAGTGGAAAGGTCCCATCTTGCATCAAAGCATATGCTAAGTAAATTAAAAGGCACGTTTAGATCAAATGCTACGCCTCATGAAAAATTAGTAAAAGCAACATTTGTACTCAGTTTCTTAAATATAAGGGGATGACGATTACACACCAAATGAAAAAAAGGCAGATTATTAAAACAGAAGTGCATCCTCAAGTGTGGTATAAGGACATCCATTCAGATAAATAGTTGGGTCCAGTACCATTACTGGCATGGGGTCATGGTTATGGCTGTGTTTCTCTCTCTACAGGACCATATTGCCTTCCAGCAAAACATATTCGCCCTCTTCATCAACTGCCTCCACCTAACAATTAGCAGGGATGAATCCATGGATCATTTCGTCGATGTGGTTAGCGTCTCTACCATTGACAACAATCAAGGCAGATGAAAAATGTGGAGCAGTGTACTGGGATCATCTGCTGAATCCACCACTATTTGGACCATTGACATGGTGGGATGCATCTCTTCCAATCACCAATAATGACACCACTTGGGCAGGTGGCATCTGGTTGCAGCCGACAGTGAGTCAACTGAGAGAAAACGTCACTTTGTATAATGTCTTGTATATAGTAGGTAATTGCCCTGTCTGTGTTACCAGTGCTAAGAATCATACATTCTGTATCACATTTATTCCTCAAGGACATATATTTGCTGTACATGTGACTGATAAGATTACTAACTACACTAGTATTGATTTACCAGGTTTTACAGGTCAAGAATGTATTTTAACTGGTAGAATTGGTTATCCTCATTGTAAAGCAGTTAAGCAAATGAATGTAATTACACACATTACTCGGGAACCACGCATGGGGTTATTTCCTAGATGGGTAAGCTTGAACTATAAAGTGAAAGACACAGAAATCATAGATTGGGGACCCTATGGAACATTCATGAGAGTCAGTTCTACCAAATGGCATAATGATGGATATTCTGGACCCATATTGCAAATGTATCGAAATCATTCTGGCAGTACGGTCCAAGCTAATCTATGGCGACTGGCATTGCCTTTTGTAAACAGAACCAAGGCTCATCTTATTCAAAACAAAGGCAATAATCCTGTGAAGTTCCCAGACAATGATCACTCTATGGCTACTATTTGTACCACTCATCCTTATGTATATGGGATTAGCAATGTAGACAATTTAGATATTAGAGAGAAAACTAGTTACTTTGATTTAGCTTTTAGGAATATCACTTTTAAGACATATATTCAGCCTGAAGATATAAGAAATAATTTTTTAGTGATACTGTTTCAACGGAGGTCTGAACTGTGGGTTCCTGTGAACTTGAGTTGGACTTGGGAAACTGAAAATGGATTAGATCATATCATAAGAGTGCTACACAGCAATGCAGGAGAGGTTAAGAGAAGGACCAGGCGATTTATAGGTTGTCTGGTATTTGCCATTATATCAGCGATTGTCATTATCAGTTCCATGGCTGCTTCGGTTGCAGCACTAACAACATCTATTCAAACGGTGCAGGAAGTTAAACACGCGCTGTTAAATGTGACCGAGGATATGGAAGTGCAAACAGCAATAGATGAGGAAATTCTTTTAAGACTGGATGCGCTAGAGGCTAGTGAGATTTGGCTGGGTGAACAACAAGTTGCATTGCAGACACATCTAATGTTACAGTGTGATTGGGAATATCATAAGCGAGATCTGTGTGTCACGTCCTTAGAATGGAACAGCTCATTACATGAGTGGGATGTTGTAAAAGCTCATCTGCAAGGAACTTTTCATGGGTCAAACACCATCTACAAACCCTAAAACATCAGCTGGAACAACAAGTGCTACAATTACAGGATATGCATACGGTCAAGATATGGCAATCGCTGAATAATGATCTGAGTTGGTTAAATCCTAAACAATGGTTCACAGTATTGAATTTGAGGATCTGGGTACTGGGAGGTTTAATGATTCTGGCAGGAATGATTATTTCAGTAATATTGGATTGATTGGTAAAGTGATTTTAAACACCAGGAGGATGGAATAAAAGATGGTTTGTTTGGTTCTTTCAAATATAAAAACAGGGAATTGTAGAAAAGCAGAGGAGAAGGCCTGCATGGGATAGAGGAGTGTTGCGGATTCCCTGGCACTCACTGACCCTTAAGAAGAACAAAGAGCTGTAAATAACTATAGGAATTTGCCATCTGGATGATGTTATGTCCTGGTACCAGGTGCCTCTGGTGGGAAGGGGTAGATAAGGTTTTATGTTAGTAGAAAGAGCACTTTGAGGTGCAAGTTGTACATCAGTCAATAGATATCAGGTACTATATAAGTGTAACAAACCACACAATAAAATGATTATGATTGTGCACAGCAATTGGGGTCCGTGTCTTCATGTCTTCCGTCAGGTCACACCTGCAACCCTCCTTTGGGAAGGAGCAGACAAGATAAATGACCAAAATTGACCAGAGTACTCCATCCCATATGCGTCATACTCGGTATAAATTTGAAGGATCACGAGGGTCAGACCCCTTCTCCTTCTGCCTTTTTCCTTCGTTTGGCCTTTCGCCTTCACCCTTCTTCACCTGTTCCTGTTTTCTTCAGCATCCTGGGAGAGTTCCATCTGTTCCTCTGCTTTTGGTCCTAATCTGGGCCAGCCCATATCTGCGTGTTCCTGTCTCCAGCTCCTGACTGATGCTGACTATAGGAGTCCAGCCTGGATTTTCCAAGGCTGCCTGCTCTGCAGCCTTGGTGATGACGTGAGCTTTATTGGGGGAAAGGGGGGAGGAATGTGGTATAATTTTTTTGTATATTTGTATTATTTAATTTTTCCTTTTTATTATTACTGTTTTATTAAAGCTGTGTTGTTTAGTTTCCAATCCACAAGCCTCTCTCCCTTATTCTCTCTCCTTTCCTTATCAGGGAGGGGAGGGGGATTAACAGAGAGCATCTGTCATTCTGTTAATTGCCGGCCCAGCATTAAACCATGACAGGGCCTCACCGGCATGTTCTTTTATGGTAACAATATATTGATGATCTGCAACAGATAGGTGATCCTTGTGCTGAGTGGTCACCAGCCTTGTAAAGGAACTTCATCTTCTTAAATCCTTCTGAATGTTTGAGGCAAGAGCATAATTCACACGGCCTATTGCAGAGCTTGATGCGAATGCTCTTCTGAATATCATTTTTCCCTGGAACACTGTTCACAGCTTTAAGCACTTCGGGGTTGCAGGCTTTTCTCATACCCTGAAACTGGAACCCCTTTTAAACCCTTTTTTTCCTTAAAATGCCTTTCCAAGAGGGAAAACAAGCAGGCAGGGCTCCCAAAAACAAGGGTATTGATGTGAATGCTGTTCTGGGCATCACTTTCCCCTAGAGCACTGTTCAAAGCCCACAGCACTTGGAGGCTGCAGGCTCCACTTTTAAAAAGACACTGGCACTCTTTGTGCTGCCTCATCTCCTTAAGCTACATTTAACAAATAGGAAAACAAGGAGGCAGAGATGCCAAGCAGAAAGATATTGACATTAATTCTCTTGTCGACATGACTTTCCCCTTGAACACTCCTAAAAGGCCAACGTTCTTGGTGGATGCAGGCTTCCCTTGTAACCTGAAACATGCACTCCTCTTAGGCCTTTGTTTTCTTTATTTACAGTTTCAAAAGTATGAACAAGAAGTGAAAGTTCCCAAAGCTAAGGTGCATGACTTGAATTCTCTTCTCACCATCACCTTCCCCTAAACACTGTTCAAAGTCTAAGAACCTTGGTCCAGTAGGACAGCAGTAGGTTTCTGATCCCACTTTCTCATGTCCTCTCCATACTCACACAGGATTGCCCATGGGATTCCTCTTACTGAATTCTATTTCTCTCGATTCTGTCTCATAGGAGGGCGTCTCCTCTTAATGGCTGCAACGCGGCATCATCTTCCTATCTGAGGAAAATAGGGTGAATGCAGTTTCTCAGCTGTTCCCTTTACAGATGAGACCCAGGCCCGACGAGGGGCCATGACAGCATCTTCATATTCTCGTGCTGTTTTAATCATCTCACCCACAGTTTCTTCCAAATCTCCAGGAACAAATAGCATTACTGATAGTGTATGGTTAAAAGGTGGTGGTGCAGCACTCTCCCTTATTCTCTCTTTTCCTTATCAGGGAGGAGAGGGGGATTAATAGAGAGCATCTGTTATTCGGTTTAACTGCCGGGCCAGTGTTAAAACATGACATGGTACCAGGTGGAGCTGTGCCTCAGTGCCAATGACTTCTGAAGCAGTTCTAGCTCCTTCACAGGCAGCCAATATCTCACTTTCTGTGGAAGTGTAATTGGCCTCCGAGCCTCTCTAACACCGACTCCAGAATCCTAGATGACACCATAGAATCTTTCTTGGTGTTTTCTGCAGAGGCTCCAGGCAAGACCATCATCCCTTGCTGCAGTGTCAAAAACATTCTTTATCTCTGTTCGGACAGGTCCCATGGCATGTATAATTTCTCATTTTTTCTGTTCAAACGCCTTTACTTGTTCAAGGCCCCATAGAAATTTTTTTTCTTTTCCAAGTTACTTGATAGAGAGGCTTCACAATGTCAATGTACGAAGGAATATGCATCCTGCAAAAACCTATGACACCCAAGACGGCCCGTGTCTCCTTTTTACTGGTAGGTGGAGACATGGCTCTTATTCACCACATGTATAGCAACGTGGCATCATCTACCCTGGTATTTAATTCCCAGGAACTGTATCTCTTTGGCAGCTTCCAACAGAAGGTCAATTATCTTTCTCCATTTTTCAAATACTTCATCTGCTCTGTCTCCCCATACAATGATATCATCGATGTACTGAAGACGCTCTGGAGCCCCATCCTTCTGCAGTGCAGTTTGGTTCATTCCATGGCAGATAGTTGGGCTGTGCTTCCACCCCTGGAGCAGTCGATTTCAGGCGTACTGGATTCCCCTCCAGGTGAAATCAAATTGTGGTCTCACTCTGCCACCAAGGGAATGGAGAAAAGTGCATTAGCAATATCAATTGTAGCATACCACTTTGCTGCCTTGGACTCCAGCTCATAATGGAGTTCAAACATGTCGGGTACCGCAGCAGTCAGGGGTGCTGTTACTTCATTGAAGCCACGATAGTCCACAGTTCATCTCCATTCCCCATTAGACTTCTTCACTGGCCATATTGCACTGTAGAAGGGCAAGTGAGTTTTGCTGACTACTCCTTGTGTCTCTGATTGGTGCATCAGGTATTGTATGGGAAGCAGGGAGTCTCTGTTGGTTCGGTTTTGCTGGCAATGGACTACAATGGATGTTTTTGGCACCTTTTGGTTCATCTGCCTTCATCAGGCCTACAATGGAAGGGTCACCTGAGAGCCCAGGCAAGCTAGACAAGATGACAGAGAAATCAAACTCTGCTTCTGCCTGGACTTGTGTCTCCAGTGTCAGAAGATATCCTCCTACAAAACCAGTGAAGCCAAGCTGGCTGACTCTCGCAGAAGCCTGCATGACACAGCTCAGCAGGGAGCCAAGCTTAAGATAGATCTGTGCAACTCCACAGCGAGCAGGAGCAGCTGCTGGGCCACTCTACCAAAAAAGGATCTGATCTAAATGGAGTCCAAGCCAAACTTTGAGAGACTGAAGCAGCCCTCAATTCTAAGGAATCTTGACTATCCGCAGCCCTTGGTGACAAACTCTAGAGGGTGAAATGGAGCATTTAAAAGGTTAAGTCTACAAGGAATGGAAGAAAGGACATCTAGAATGGGGGGCATAGAAGGAAGCTGTCAGAGCAGCAAGAGACCTGGTTTGAAAAGCTAAAGTTCATTTAGAATTAAATCTAGCCAGGGACATCAAGGGAAATAGCAAAAATTTCTATAGGTATATTAATGGCAAACTAAAGACGGTAAATATGAAGCCTATTTGTGTAGAGAGAAAGAGAAAATAAATTCAGGGATAAAATTACAGGTCCTGGATACAACTTTGGGCCAGCCTGGTTCAGCAACCAGCAGAGGTGATGACAGTGAAAAACCGAGGTAAGCCCAGGGTCTCAAGGTGAGATCATGCTGTACAGGGGATTCCTGAGATCAGGGCTCTCCCTACAGCTCCCCAGATCCACGGGAAGAAGCATGGAAGCTTGCTTGCTCAACCAATCAGGCGTGGCAGGGAGCATGTTTAAATGCCTCTGAGGAACGTGGCAAACAGGGATGGGCAAACAGGGATTTGTTAGGGCATTTTTGCATGGGGCAGTGCTCACAGACAGGGAGAGCAGCACGGTGCTGAGGATCTGCATTTTACTCAAGGAGTGATGGTGGCTACTCAGAGGAAGAAGACTGTGCTCTCAGCACCCACTAAAATGAATGCGAGTACTGAGAGGGTGCCACCACAGAAAGATGTAGCTATCCAGGTCAGAGACTACTGGGAATGCCACAGCCTTTCCATGGCAACTAGGGGCAGCAGTGATCATGGCTGTGTCTGATGTGAGCAGGCTGATGATTTGGCAATGCTGCAGGATGAAGTAATGGAGCTCAGGACGGAGGTGAGCAGATTGTAGAGTATCAAGGAGAGCGAGATGGAGTTAGATGAGTGTTTTAAGAGCCTGCTTGCCACTAAAATGACTCAGAAGGCAAACCTTCTAAGTGAACCACACGATTCCTTATAATCTTGGGATCCCCAGTTGTCCCAGGAAGCTCCCCAGTCATCCCAAGATAACATACAGGAGCAGGGACAATGGGAACAGGTCCCAGCCTGACACTAGAAACATGGCAGGCGCGTTACCTCAAGAACTTCACTTCCCTCAGTGGTGTTGCAGAATAGGTGTAGGGCCTTGCGAGAGGAAATGGCAGACAGTGCTGAGAATACCCCACATAGGCCGAATTTACCATCAAGGCCATCTCGCCCTAAACCAATGATCTTGATGCATTCCATAAAGGAAAAATGAAGGGTCATTGTTGTGGTTGACTCCGTCTTGAGGGGTGTAGAGGGCCCAATATGCAGACCAGACCCACTTCGTAGGGAAGTTTGCTGTCTCCCTGGGGCCAGGATAAGGGAGATCATGAGTAAGCTTCTAACCTTGGTGAGGCCTTCTGATTACTATCCACTTTTGGTCTTGCAGGTGGGTAGCGATGAGTTGGTATCAAGAACTACAAAAGCAAGATTTCACGGCCCTGGGACAACTAGTTAAGGGATCAGGCACAAAGGTTGTCTTCTCTTCCATGGCTCTGATGACAGAGATAGATGAGGGAACTAGCAGGAAGATCTGACAGGTTAATTCATGGCTTAGGGACTGGTGTCAACAGCAGGGCTTTGGGTTCTTTGATCATGGATCAATGTAAACATAACCAAGCCTGCTGGCAAAAGATGGGGTACACCTATCTCGGTGTATATAATATATTATATTTTTTAATGAGGAAATATTAGCCACTGCGCATATACATCCTACAAATTGCAAAAGTAACCATCTTTATGGTTTGAATGAATTACAGTGGTTTATTTCAGAGAATATGACACCACACTGAAAGGAGTTCTAGGAAGGAGTTAATAGTGGGAAAGAAATGCAAGAAAGCAGGTTTTTTAACTAATTTTTCACCCCATGGAAAGGGCTATGAAGAAAAGAAAGAGAGGAATTAGCATTCTTTTCACCCTTTGAAGTATCACCTCTTCACCGCTGGGATAGCTGTCTCTTTGAAGTCACTGGTCTGTCTGGTGCTGTGCTTCATTTCACCTCTGTTTTCACTTCTTGTTTTTCTGGTGGCTTTGCTGATGCTTTGCTTCTGGTCGCTTCTCATTTTTCCCTTTTTCCTGTGAATTTTTACAGAAAAAAAGGTTCATTTTCTGATCAGTTATTGCCAGAGGTTTCAAATTGGTAAATGCAGGTCTTCCCTTTGTATTCTGTATTTTTCCGGAATACTTTAGTTCTTGTATTTGATAGCTGTCCTGGTTTGGGCCAGGATAAGGTGATTTTCTGGTTTGTACTTTTGCTTTCAGCTAAGTTTCTTGTAAGTAGCTGCACTTGCTGAAATTAACAGAAGTTTCTCAGACAGTGTCTGCTTCTAGGACTGATAACACTGGATGTTTATAGTTACTGCTAGAAGTTGGTATGCAGACCCAAGGACACTGTTGCTTCTGAGGAAAACATTTTACCCTGCAGAAGGAGTAAAGAGGTCCCACCTGAACCCCTCCTCTGGGGAGGCCCGAGACAAGATAGATGCCAGAACTGACCAAACAGAGTATTCCATCCCATACACGTCATACTCAGTATAAATTTGAGGGATCACGAGGGTCGGCATCTTTTCCGGCTCCTTTTCCTTTCTTTCCCTTCCTGCCTTCCTTCACCGGTTCCCTGTTTGCTTCGGCATCCTGGGAGGATTCCGTCCGTTCGTCTGCCTGTGGTCCTGATCCGTGCCAGCCTGAATCTGTGTGTTCCTGCCTCCAGCTCCCGACTGCTCCTGACCCCAGGGTCCAGCCTGGACTTTCCCAGGGCTGCCCTGCAGCCTCCGTGGTGACGTGAGAGTTATTGGGGAAAGGGGGGAGGAACGTGGGATCAATCTTTTCCTGTATATTTGTATATTTGTATATATTTAGTAATTTTTCCTATTTATCATTCCTGTTTCATTAAAGTTGTGTAGTTTAGTTTCCAACCCATAAGCCTCTTTCTCTTATTCTCTCTCCTTTCCTTATCAGGGAGGAGAGGGGGATTAATATAAAAATCTGTTTTTCGGTTTAATTGCCGGGCCAGTGTCAAACCGTGACAGATTTATTGGCGCCCAACGTGGGGCCCGAGCTAATTGGCTCGAGTCCAATTTAAATTTTGATTAACTAGCATGGATAATTCGACTTCCAACTCCAGTGAGAGCACGGCTCTGCTGAGCTGGAATCAGACCTTTTTCTTTGGAAATTTCACAGGGTTGGAAATTAAACAAATTGTGCCGTACCTTTGGATTTCAGGGTATGTGATATGTGTTTTTGCAGCTGGGATTTGTGCTACTTTGTGGTATATTTTTCGTAAGAAATGCTTAAGAACCATCATTCCAATATGCTCCTCAATACTGATGTATATCACGGTGCATGGTGCAGTAGTGTTTCGTACAGAGATAAAAAACTTGGTTGGTAATTACTCTTCCAGTTTTAGTTTGTATTTGGAAAATTTTACCACTCCATCATCTTTTGGGCTGACTCCACCAGATTTTAGTAACAATAGTATTTCATTTCTCAATCTTCTGGTGGGTGTTGTTAACTTTTCTCATATACTGGTGAAAAGTAAAACAAAAACCATAGTCATGAGAATGACTGTGCCTTCTCGGAGGCCGAGAGTTGCTGTTCGGAGAGTGAGGTCTGCTCCTTGTACAGAGAGCAACCCCCCTTCTGCCTCCACAGCCGCTTCTCGCCCCCCCTCACACAAGGGCACAACTCAGACACGGCCGGCGAGCATTGCCAGCTTATCTGCTACAGCTGCAGCTGCTGCCTCTGCCCCCACAGACACTGCTGATGCTCAGAAAGCAAGCCCTGCTGCTGCTACTGCTGCAGACACCACAGCCTCTCCCCCACAGTTACTTGTTGACCCTGTAACTAGGGGAAAAAGAAAACAATTGAAATCAGAAATCAGCCTTAACCCTTCAAAGTCTGAAGAGGACGACCAGGTGATAGAGGAAATAGAGGATACTGACTCTCCTCCTAAAGCACCTAGGGCATCTAGAGCAGAGTCAGCTGACAACGACTCAGACCTAGACTTTGATCAGCCCTACTCCATGAGGGACTTGCGTACTCTGAGAAAAGACTTCAGCCGTTTTTCAGGTGAACCACTGCTCACTTGGTTACTCCGATGCTGGAGTGATGGGGCTGCCACCATAACATTAACTCAGAACGAAGCCAGACAGTTAGGACCCCTGGCCAAAGATGCAGGTATTGATCGGGCATTTGGGGAAAACAGTAGACCCACTAGCCTATGGAGACGACTTTTGTCAGCTGTAAGGAAGAGACATCCCTACAAAGATGAAATAGACTGCCCAAAGATTAAAGCACCCACACTTGAAAAAGCTATCAGGTATCTGGAAGAATTGGCTGTACGAGATGTGATTTATACTGATGAAAACATTGAAGATCCTTATCACATGCCATGCCATAAAACTATGTTGAGAAGGTTTGTTCATGCTGCACCACCACCTTTTAACCATACATTATCAGTAATGCTATTTGTTCCTGGAGAGACGAATGGAACTGTGGGTGAGATGATTAAAACAGCACGAGAATATGAGGATGCTGTCGTGGCCCCTCGTCGGGCCTGGGTCTCATCTGTAAAGGGAACATCTGAGAAACTGCATTCACCCCTTCCTCCTCAGAGAGGAGAAGCACCCCGCATTACAGCCATTAAGAGGAGACGCCCTCCTATGAGACAGAATCGAGGGAAACAAAATTCAGTAAGAGGAATCCTATGGGCAATCCTGTGTGAGTATGGAGAGGACATGAAAAAGTGGGATCAGAAACCTACTGCTGTCCTACTGGACCAAGTAGTTAAATTGCTGAGTAAGACAAATACAAAAGGAGGTCCTTTTAAAAAGAAGTCTGCTCAGATCTCCATTGTACAGTTACCTGATCCAAATATGCTGGTAACTCAAGATCCCTGTACATCAGGTGTGAGTACTGGAGATGCAAACCCCAGTAATGCACAACCTGACAATGTTGTAAGTGCTCAATCTCAAAGGTGCCCTGCCTCCAGCCAGGTGGAGGAGAGGGACAACCGAATTTATTGGATTGTGTGGATTCGATGGCCTGGCACATTAGAGCCACAAAAGTATAAAGCCTTGGTGGACACTGGTGCACAGTGCACCCTAATGCCATCGAATCAAAAAGGAACAGAATCCGTCACTATTTCTGGAGTGACAGGGGGATCTAAAGAACTGAGTATTGTGAAGGCTGATGTGAGCCTCACTGGAATGAAGTGGCATAAACACCCTATAGTGACTGGTCCAGATGCTCCGTGCATCCTTGGCATAGACTACCTCAAGGGAGGTGACTTCAAAGACCCAAAAGGGTACCGGTGGTCCTTTGGTATTGCAGCCATAAAGACTGAGAATGAAGGATGGTTGCATGCTTTGGTTGGCCTTTCAGATAAATCCTTTATAGTAGGATTGCTGAAAACTTTAAAACAGCTGGTGCCAATTGCTACTTCTATAGTGC
This sequence comes from Florisuga fusca, assembly GCA_038090715.1. Lineage (NCBI taxonomy): Eukaryota > Metazoa > Chordata > Aves > Apodiformes > Trochilidae > Florisuga > Florisuga fusca. Next base: position 113,747 of record JAAWXA010000106.1, read on the forward strand.
ATCGAAAACAATATCGCATCAACAGAGATGCTGTGATCCCCATTCACAAGCTGATCCAACAACTAGAGAGCCAAGGAGTGATCAGCAAGACTCACTCACCCTTCAATAGTCCTGTATGGCCAGTGCGAAAGCCTAATGGAGAATGGAGACTGACAGTGGACTATCGTGCCTTAAATGAGGTTACTCCACCACTAAGTGCTGCTGTGCCGGACATGTTAGAACTTCAGTATAAGCTGGAGTCAAAGGCAGCCAGGTGGTATGCTACTATTGACATTGCTAATGCATTTTTTGCTATTCCCATAGCACCAGAGTGCAGGCCACAGTTTGCTTTCACCTGGAGAGGTATCCAGTACACTTGGAATCGACTGCCCCAGGGGTGGAAACACAGTCCTACCATCTGCCATGGACTGATCCATGAGACCTTGGAAAAGGGTGGAGCTCCAGAACATCTACAATGCATCGATGACATGATTGTGTGGGGTGACACAGCAAAAGAAGTCTACGAGAAAGGTAAGAAGATAATCGAAATCCTTCTAGAAGCTGGTTTTGCTATTAAAAGAAGCAAGGTCAAGGGACCTGTGCAAGAGATACAGTTTCTAGGGGTTAAGTGGCAAGATGGACGTCGCCACGTCCCAATGGATGTGATTAACAAAATAACAGCTATGGCCCCACCAACTACCAAAAAGGAAACTCAGTCCTTCTTAGGAACTGTTGGTTTCTGGAGAATGCATATTCCTGCTTATAATCAGATTGTGAAACCTCTCTACGAGGTTACCCGAAAGAAGAAAGACTTTAAATGGGGCTCAGAACAACAAGCTGCTTTTGAAAGTATTAAACAGGAGATTGTACAGGCAATGGCCCTTGGACCAATTCGAACAGGGCCAGACATTAAAAATGTTCTCTACACCGGAGACGGAATTGATGGTCCTACATGGAGCCTCTGGCAGAAAGCTCCAGGAGAGACTCGAGGTAGACCTCTAGGATTTTGGGGACGAAACTACAAAGGCTCCGAAGCCAACTACACAGCTACTGAAAAAGAAATATTGGCCGCATACGAAGGAGTTAGAGCTGCTTCAGAAGTGATTGGTACTGAAGCACAGCTCCTCCTGGTGCCACGATTACCTGTACTGAGTTTTATGTACACAGGTAGAGAATCTTCCCATCATGCTACTGATGCTACATGGAGTAAATGGATTGCTTTACTCTCACAGAGAGCTAGGATAGGAAGACTTGATCGTCCAGGACTTGTGGAAGTAGTAACAGACTGGCCACAAGGCAAACATTTTGGAATGCCACCACAAAAAGTGGTAAAAAGGGCTGAAGAAGCCCCACCATATGACCAACTACCTGAGAATGAGAAACAATATGCTCTTTTCACTGATGGATCCTGTCGTCTGGTAGGAGGCCATCGAAGATGGAAAGCTGCTGTTTGGAATCCTACAAGACTAGTTGCAAAAACAGATGAAGAAGATGGTGAATCAAGTCAATTTGCAGAGGTAAAAGCCATCCAATTAGCTTTGGACATTGCTGAACAAGAAAAGTGGCCAAGACTTTATCTCTATACTGACTCATGGATGGTAGCAAACGCCTTATGGGGCTGGCTAAAGCAGTGGAAACAGAACAATTGGCAAGGTAGAGATAAACCTATCTGGGCTGCTGACCTGTGGAAAGACATTGCTGCTAGGTTAGAGAAACTTGATGTAAAAGTGCGTCACGTAGATGCCCACGTACCCTCATATCGAGCTACTGAGGAACATCGAAACAACCAACGAGCAGATGAGGCTGCTCAAGTGTTCCAAATAGACCTGGACTGGGACCATAAAGGTGAACTGTTTTTAGCTTAATGGGCCCACAGTGCTTCAGACCATCAAGGCAGAGATGGAACATATCGATGGGCTCGTGACCGAGGGGTGGATTTAACTTTGGACGCTATTGCGCAGGTTATCCACGACTGTGACATATGCGCCGCAATTAAACAAGCTAAAAGGTTGAAACCTCTGTGGTATGAAGGGAGATGGTCAAAATATAGGTATGGGGAGGCTTGGCAAATCGACTATATCACATTGCCTCAAACCCGCCAGGGTAAGCGCTATGTGCTTNGCCCCCCCCCCCCCCCACATGGCCACCTGTCACCTGGGACTTTCACAGCTGGCACTGATGAACGTGTGCTGGGAGCGTGGCTGTTGCAGGGAGCCGGTGCCACGCAGCATCAGGCCTACCAGGTAGCAGCAGAGCAGGGCTGCAATGGCACCACCAGAGCCATGGCAAATGATAGGAGTGGCAGGGTTGGCCAGGGCAGAAGCAAGAGAAGCAGCAGAAACAGCAGCAGGGACAAGCGCTTAGAAAAATCTCTGCAGCAATTTCTGCTGGACAAGCTCACTGTGTTATCGAGGGAAGACCTGTTTTGCTATTTGGTTTTTTATCATCATTCCAGCCTTTCAGGTTATTAGGGCAATGAATCATGCAGAGTGAAGACCCCTTAATTGTCCTGGAATGGGTCTTTTTACCACATCAATTTGCAAAAACCAATGTTACCAGACATGGATTCATAGCCAATGTGATAGAGCAAGGTAGCTCCCGTTTACTATTTTTGACAGGTTGTGACCCTGCCACTGTTTTTCTCCCTTTCACACAGCAATAAATTGTTTGGTTTTTACAGTCATCCCTTTCTTTCCAAGTGGCACTGGCAGATTTTAAGGGATGCCTTAGTATTCATTTCCCGAGTCACCAGTTTTTTGAATCCCTCGGTCACGTAGGGCCTGCCTTAGATCTCAATATCAGCTCTGTTCCACTACCACAGGCCTCAACTTTATTTACAGATTGGTCAGGCCAAACCAGAAAATCAGTCATTGTCTGAAGGGACAAGCAAGGGTATTGGCAAAATGTTATTCAAACAGTGCCTGGCTCCCCCCAGATATAGTAGAGCTATTAGGAGTTGTGATGTGTTTCAGACATTTTTCACAAGCCATTAATATTGTTACTGACTCTGCTTGCATAGCAGGTATTGTTACTAGGCTGGAAGATGCTTATCTTAAGGAAGTGCTTAATCCTCATCTTTTTGCCTTATTAAAGGCGCTTCGGTATTTATTAAACCGTCGCACTGTTCCTTATTTTGTGATTCATGTCCGTTCTCATATTAACCTTCCTGGCCCTGTAGCAGAAGGCAGTAAGATTGCTGACCTTTTAGGAGCTACGGTTCAGGCGCCAGATTTATTTCAACAAGCACGCCTGTCCTGTGAGTTTTATCATCAGGGTGCCAGCATGCTCAAGCATTCTTTTCATCTCACTCAGGAGCAGGCTCGTCAAATTGTTGCTGCATGTCCTGATCGTCAACTTTTGCATCCTCTGCCATATTTAGGCACTAATCCACAAGTTTTAAGTCCCTTACAGATCTGGGAAACAGACGTCACGCATATCATGTACTTTGGCCATCTAAAACATGTGCATGTGTCCATTGATACTTTTTCAGCCTGTATCTTTGCATCTGCTCATACTGGAGAAAAATCTTGTGATGTTAAGAAATATTTTTTATCTGCATTTGCAGTGCTTGGTGTTCCATCCCAAATCAAAACAGATAATGGGCTAGCATAAAAAGCAAAACTTGTTCTTGAATTTTTTCAGCAATGGAGCATCACACATATCACTGGAATCCGTCACTCCCTGACTGGACAAGACGTTATTGAATGAGCACATGGTACTTTAAAAGCCATATTAGCAAAACAAAAAAGGGGAAGCCTGGGATATATCCACCAGGAATGCTTGCAAAAAGCACTCTGTGCTTTAAACATTTTCAACTGAGCAGAAAATGATGGGATCCCAAAAGAAAAACACTTTGGAAAGACGCAAAGTATACAGCAAAGGGAAAGCTTATGTTAAAATTTGAGACCTTAATACTCATTTATGGGAAGGGCCATTCCCTTTAATAATCTGGAGGTGAGGATATGCTTGTGTTTCGAAAGATTCTGGACCTCTCTGGATGGGTGAGACCAGCGTCGCCTCCTGTCTCGTCATTAATATTGTCATCGCAACAGCAGGACTAACATTATTCTGTCCATCTGTGCAGCCCAAAGAGAACGGGTAACCTTGGCCAATGCAATCGTCCAGGATTTTTTGTGCCTGACGGTGTCCACAACAGCAAACCCTTTCAGTATATGTTTGGTGGGCCTTCTGATAGACAATTAGACTGTGCTCCAGCCCCAGTCCCCCTTCCTTTTTAAACATGGTAAACCTACTGATATCTGGGATATTTGGACACCCCATCTGCCTTTTACCGCAATGGAGCCTCAGGAATGGATTTGTTAGGTTCAGTTAAAATGGATTATTGTTTGTTTTTTAATTATACAGGCAAAAATAAATTCTTAGTTCAGAATGTTAATGCATCGTTGCTTATATACAGAAATGCAACTGCATGGCGTAACTATACTTCGAATAAAATTTCTCATTCTTCTAACACCCCTAATGCTTTATCTATAGGTATCATTCTGATCTGTGGTGACCACTTGTGGCCTTATATTCCTTCTCATCTGAGAGGAGGACCTTGCAGCTTAGGTCGTATGACATTATTAACGCCAAATATTTCTATAATTTTAAACTGTACGCAAATTCACCATTTCCGCGAGGCAAAGCAATCTTTCCACACTTTTCAGGCTGACTGTAAGGATACAGTTAGCTTTTAGAACCCTGATAGAGTTATCACTGCTTCATTTTTATTCCTGGAGTTGCTGCTGCACAAGCTCAAACAACTTTAAATCGCTTAGGCTGCTGGCTTGCCAAGCAAAATAATACAGCATCTAAAGCTCTTTCTGCTTTGTTGCTTCATTTAGATTCAGTAAGGCATGCTACTTTAAAAAATTGTGAAGCCATTGATTACTTACTGCTTGCCTATGGGCATGGCAGTAAGGATTTCTATGGCTTATGCTGTATGAACCTCTGATCATTCTGAATCAGTGTATAAAAGTATTCAGACATTAAAAGACCTCACACAAAAAACAAAGGCTGAATATGAATGGAACCCTTCTGCAGGGTTGTTTCTTAATTTAAGAACTTGATTGAAACAGATCAATGTGTTAGGAGGTTTTGTGTTATTAATTTTTGCCTTTTCGTTTGTATTCCATGTATAGTTAAACTTGTGCAAACTTTTATCACCAGATCCCTCAAAGAGATTATGCTTGCAAGCTTGCAAAACAAAGAAGGGGGAGATGTAGGGATTGGTGAAGAGACTATGAAAATGGCAACTCTGTGAAGACCTTGGAGCAAAAGCTATGATCCTTTGATCCCTAACAAGCCGTGGGAGAGGAGCTGAGATAATCTTGATAAAGAGAGCAGACGTGCTTTGTGCTGATGGGAACAATAATTTTGTCCTCACAGAAGAAGTTGGAAAGTTACAAGAAAGCTGTGGAAGAATACAAGAGAGCATTTAAGAGGAGGGCTTGGGGGGCCTCGGGGGAGAAGACGTGGCTGTAAAATGCAGCTTGAGAGTTAGTAAACTTTGATTCAGATTTTCTCAGTGAATCTGGGTCTGTGCCTTAATATGCCACATGTTTGGAGGTGAACAAAGCGAGTGTGTGTTACATGGGGATGATAGCTGTGACCCACTTTATGAGATAGGCAGTGCAAAAAACCCACATGGTTTTAGGATTTAGTGATTACGATTTTTGTCACTGGGATTGTGGTTATTTTGTGCTAGAAAAGTAGGACCGACTCTATTGGGGGTACTTAAAGAAAATTTGGTGTGTAACATCAACTGTTGCTTTCTTCAGCATCTACGGCCTGAAAACTACAAACTGAAACTGCAAATAAGAAAAGCATTCTAGGTGTCTGGAGGAATCTACACAAGTTAAGCTTTACAGTGGCTCTCAGAGAAAGGAAATTCATTAGAATCCCAAACAAAGTCTGTGTAGCCATCCTAATGATAATGGGGTGCTAATGTTCAGTAACTGCAAAATAAAGGGCAGCATAGTAGAGTACCCCACAGTGAAAATTACTGTTTGCTAAAGATATCTGTGCCTCTACCCTCAGTATAGCAATACTATCCGCCATCTACCACAAGACAGGCAATTACGGGGTGGTAGCAGACTTAAAGGAAAATGTATTATCACTAGTGTAGACTTTTCCCATGACTGTCCAGTCTGGGCGGTTAAAGTGCCAAATGGCCAGAGGCAGCTTACAATTGATCACAGGTGACTGAAGGCCTCCACCGAACCATTAATGACTATAGTAGGTGCTGTATGTGGATGCTTTTTATTTTGTAAGAGCGGTATTAAGGAGGATTAAAACTAGTAAGAAAGATTGTCATAAGCCGGTGAAAGGGGATGAGGATGTGGAAGATGTGCATCTGTGAGTATCCTCAGCTCCCCCTCCCCACTGCAGGTGAATGAAAGTAACTTGAGTTAAGTACTTGAATTAGCGTATGGTGGCTCGAAACCTCTATACAACTGTTAAATAAGTAACACGCCAGTGTAAAGATTATCTACAAAATAATCTTCATACAAGTCAGAGAGTCCCATTAGGATGAACTGGAAGATTAAATTACCCAGGGAAACAATGGCAAAGGGATTTCTCGGAACTCCAAAGAAAAGAAGGGTTTCGATACCTTTTGGTTATGACAGACACCTTTTCAGGATGGCCAGAGGCATTCCCCTGTGGTATCAATAAAGCCATAGAAGTGGCATTCCATAGAAGTGCATTCCTCTGTCATACTAATCAAGTCAGAGAATTACCTAAGGCATTGTTACAGGAAATAATACCAAGGTTTGAGGTACCAGCAATTATGTCCTCAGATAGAGGATCACATTTTATTGCTAAAACTGTTCAGCAAGTTAGCAAGATCTTGGGGGTTGACTGGCAATTAGATACCCGATATAGGCCACAAGCAAGCGTTCAAGTAGAGAAAATTAATCATTTGATTAAATTACAGATTGTAAAGTTAGGCCAAGAGGCTGGACTATCCTGGCTGCAATAATTACCCTTGGCACACTTGAGGATTCGGACTAAACCTAAAGCCAAGGAAGGACTGAGTCCTTTTGAAATCTTGAATGGACAGCCTTATATTCTACAAGCAAGGTCATCTACTTAATATGGAAATGAAATCTTTACAGACTATGTTGTCAGCTTGCAGAAGCAACTTCAGGAAGTGGAAAAACAGGTTCTAGAGACCTGTGCCGGAGGACTTGATAGGTTGATACATGATATCTTACTAGGTGATTATGTATATACCAGGTGTCTTTCAGGTTCACCCTTGGAACCTAAGTGGGAAGGACCATTTCAGGTGTTGCTAATTTAAAACAGCCCCATATTGCTTACGTCTATGAACAGTGTTCTGATGCAGAAATTTAAAACTTGACTATGTTAGTTTATTATAGAAAGGTATTGAAGTACAAGTGTTCTTTGTCCTCTTGGATGAATGAGTAGCCACAAAACTATCATCCAGTATCCTGTAGATCCAGATAACAGTTGGTTAGCCTTGCTTGCCCTGGCTGATACAAAACAATGGGATGTGTCCAGGAAGAACGTGGCCACGCAGGAGACCTCTGATTTATCCCAAGGACTCACAAGAGGTGCTGCTGCTGAGCTTAGAGAAAAACCCAGACTCGCAGTTCTGATTTACTGCATCAGCATTTCTCGCCTAAGTTAAACAAATACCAAGTCCGGGGTTAAAAGTACACTGTGAAGAAGACTGATAGCCTTCCTCCAGGAGACCCATGCTCATAATTATCAGGGTACAGTGCTCATGCGGAGATGGGTGGAGACTTATGTTAATAGCTGATTTTAATAACCTCACTTCTTGTATGCATATGCATGCTTCTGTACTACATATATATAATTTTGGGTAATAAATAGTTTCTTGCTGTTACGGCTTAGCAGTTTCGGTGGACCACAAACCTAAGGACAGAATTCCTCTCTCTTCCCCTCCCCTACACACAAAGGGAAGATAAAAGGGGAATAAAGATGGGACACTCCAAGCTGGAAACTGAAAAACTGAAAAAGAATTGGATACAGATTTTACTAACGCAAGGGAAAGGCAATAACATAAAGGAATAAGTAACAAAGAATACAAATATATACAACCCAAGAGATAGCATGTGGTGAGCTGGTGGCATTGAACAGCAGCACAGCCAGCAGGAGGAAAAAGAGGAAGGAGATGCTGACTTCCCAATCTTTTACAAATTATGGCAGGAAATGGGAGGGAATAGATCCCTCCCTTTGCATTCTGCCCCTCTCAGAGTCTTAAAGCCCTCATTCTTTAGTTCCTCCTGTTCAAAAAATGACATTCCACCCCTTATTCCATTCCATTTCTCTCCATACTCTTTCACCCAGCAATGCCCTGTCTTTAAACAAGTCTTTTGCTAAGTCAAGGCTGCAGATCCTCATCATGGCAGTTTCTCAAAGCAAGACAGATGGTACAGGGTCTGTCAGGGTTCATGCCCTCACGTGCTGCAAGCTCTCCCTGAGAGTCTTGGACACCACTGCACTATCCTGGGGAAAAAACACTTAATACAACCAATTACTATTATATAAAAATTAAAACTATACCAAGTGAAACTAAATGCTCTTGGCTAGGATTAAGTTCCCCTGTGGTACACGATGGAATTCCCCATTCTCCTGCATAACCCACCAAGTGTGTCCTGGACCTTGAGCAGAAACAGTCCCATGGATGGGTTTGTCTTTGCCCAGAGCGGGATAGATTCAAACAGTTTTTCATAATGAGTTCCTTTCACACACAACAGGGACTTTATCCCCATCCATGCTTGATTGAGGAGGACCGGCTTGACTGATACATCCCCTAGTGTTAAGAAGCCAGGTGGCTTCTGCCAAATGCGTATCGTAGTTTTTTCAAGTCCCACCACCCATTGCTTTCAGGGTGGTTTTCAGCAAGCCATTGTAGAGTTCAATTTCTCCAGATGCTGGTGCATGATAGGGAATATGGTATATCCACTCTACACCATGCTCTTTATCCCAATTGTCTATAAGAGGGTTTTTGAAACGAGTCCCATTGTCTGACTCGATCCTCTCACCTTTTTTCAAGCCCCAGAATAGTATTACAGGCAGAAGCATGAGGCACAGGGTGTGTATCCAACCACCCAGTGCTTGCTTCAACTACTGTGAGCGCACAGTGCTTACCCTGGTGAGTCTGAGGGAGTGTGATGTAATCAGTCTGCCAGGCCTCTCCATACTTGTATTTACACCAATGTCCCCTTTACCACAAAGGTTTTAACTGTTTAGCTTGTTTGATTGCTGCACTTATATCACAATCATGAATAACCTGTGTAATAATGTCTAAAGTTAAACCCACCCCTCGGTCACAGGCCAATTGGTGTGTTGCATCTCGCCCTTGGTTACTTGAAAAGTCATGGCACAGCCAGCTAGTAACAGTTCACCTCTGTGCTCCCAGTCTAAATCTGAAACACTCTAGCTGCCTTGTCTACCTGATGGTTTTGCTGATGTTCTTCACTGGCCCGACTCTTAGGTACGTGGGAGTCCACGTGCCATACCCTTACCACCAGTGTCTTGATCCGGGCAGTGATATCTTGCCACAGAGTGGCAACCCAAATAGGCTTCCCCCTGCTCTGCCAGTTGTCCCGTTTCCATCCCTTCAGCTACCCCTACAAGGCATTTGCTGCCATTCATGAGTCAGTGTAGAGGTAAAGCTCTGGCCATTTTTCCTGTCCAGCAGTGTCCAGGGCCAGCTGGATAGCTTTTACCTCTGCAAACTCGTATGATTCTCCATCCCTGTCAGCTGCTTAAGTGACTTGTCTTGTACGACTCCAAACTGTAGCTTTCCACCTCTGATGACTTCCTACAAGACAGCAGGATCCATCAGTAAATAGAGAAAACTTCTTATCATAATCTGAAAGTTTATTATATGAACGGGCTTCCTCAGCACGGTTCACTACCTCATCTGATGCCATTCCAAAATCTTTACCTTCTGTTCACTTTGTAATCACCTCCACGATGCCTGGACGGTCAGGGCCCTCTATTTGACCTCGCTGCGTTATCAAGGCTATCCACTTACTCCAGGTGGCATCAGTGGCATGGTGTGTATATGACATCCTCCCCTTGAACTTTCAGTTCAGAACTGGCCGACGGGGTACCAGAAGGAGCACTGGCCTTCTGAAGCAGCTCAAACTCCTTCATAAGCAGCCAATATTTCTCTTTCACTTGGAGTGTAATTGGCCTCTGAACCTTTATACTGCCTACTCCAAAACCCTAGGGGTTGACCTCAAGTCTCGTCATGTGCTTTCTGCCAGAGGCTCCAGATGGAACCATTATCACCGGCTGCAGTGTAGAGCACGTTTAGTCTCCTGTCCTGTTTGGATGCATCCCAGGGGCACTGCATGGACTATCTCTCGTTTTGTCTGCTCAAAGGCCTGTTGCTGTTCAGGGCCCCATGTAAAACTGTTTTTCTTTCAGGTGATATCATAAAGGGGTTTTACAATCTGAGTGTACGCGGGAATGTGTATCCTCCTAAATCCCACTGATGTAAACATTTATAAAAAAACAAAAAAACAAAAAAAACCCCCAAAAACCTGATTCTTGAGTAAGTTTCTTCCTTAAGCTTACATATCAAACACATTTACATATCTAAAGACGGTAAACAGGAAAACAAGTCTCCTGGAGCCTGGCATTTTGGGCTAGACAGCAGGGAATTAACATATCTAAACCGACTGATAACTTGTCTGCAGAAGAATGCACCGCTCCGAAAAAATCGGTTTACCAGTAACTCGCACAAGGGAGAAAAAAAAGGGGGGCTCGCTCCCCTTTTTCATTATAAAAATACCCCTGAAAAGAACCGAAGAGGAGCCTGACTGGAGCCTGCCTGAAGCCTGCCTTCCAGCCTGCCAGCCCACAACACGGAGAAAGCTACGCGTGAACCAGCGTGAACGAGCCCTGAAGAACTTCATGAAAAGCCGTTCCAGTGACTTCGTCCACCCGACGCAGAGCCCTGAGGCAAAAGCGGCAGAGCGGTTTTTTTTCTTCACACTGCTACAGCAACGCGGTAACCGAATCTGACTCCCTTCCCCTTTTCCCTTTACTCTTTTTTTTCTGTGCCTTCCTTAAAAATAAATCCTTGTAACTTGTTTAAGTTTCAAAACGTGTTAGCCTGCAATTCTATGCGTCGTCTCTGAAGCAGAGGCTGAGATTTCCTCATAAACAAAATATTAAAATAATAACACGGATCACGACACCCACCATGCCTAAGAAGGTTTGCATCTCTTTCCTATTAGTGGGTGAAGACATGGTGATATAAACACTCTGAAAATACAAAATATGTCTCTCGAATCAGTATTTTTTCTGCTCTTTTAAAATATACCAAACATATCCTCAATTAACAGATTTTTACCTCAAACTTAACTAGCTTCTCTTTTGTATCATGCCTGACAGGCACCTAAAGATAAGACTGCTAATCAGGTCACCTCCTGGTACACAGCCAAGACAAAGGTAAAAAATTTAGCAAGGCAACAAGGACTGAAAGATCACAATAATTAAAAGAGAAGTTCTTGGGATGGCAAAATCTGTGCGTCATCTTTAGCAAGTCTGTGTGCCAGTGATTTATGAAAAGACAGAACCCCTTTTTGCTGTATAAAAACTCCAAGAGAAAGGAGAAGATGCGGCTCTCTCTTCCCCCCCCC
>JAAWXA010000106.1:127014-149360 GCA_038090715.1 Florisuga fusca
GTAAAGAGGTCCCACCTGAACCCAGCCTTTGGGGAGGACCGGATAGATAGACGCCAGAACTGACCAAACAGAGTATTCCATCCCATACACGTCATACTCAGTATAAATTTGAGGGATCACAAGGGTCAGACCTCTTCTTCCTGCTCTTCCTGCCCTTCCTTCGCCTGTTCCCTGTTTGCTTCGGCATCCTGGGAGGATTCCGTCCGTTCGTCTGCCTGTGGTCCTGATCCATGCCAGCCTGAATCTGTGTGTTCCTGCCTCCAGCTCCCGACTGCTGCTGACCCCAGGAGTCCAGCCTGGACTTTCCCAGGGCTGCCCTGCAGCCTCGGTGGTGACGTGAGAGTTATTGGGGGAAAGGGGGGAGGAACGTGGTATCAATTTTTCCTGTATATTTGTTTATATTTAGTAATTTTTCCTATTTATCATTCCTGTTTCATTAAAGTTGTGTAGTTTAGTTTCCAACCCATAAGTCTCTTTCCGTTATTTCTCTCTCCTTTCTTATAAGGGAGGAGAGGGGGATTGATAGAGAGCATTTGTTATTCAGTTTAATTGCCGGGCCAGTGTTAAACCATGACATAACTTTATCTCGGCACATGAGGGTAACATAGTTTCTAATTTTGTTAAGTTTTACTCCCCGTTGCTTTGTTAAGTTTTGATAGTTGTAACCTGTTCTTTTGACAACTTCCTTAAATTTTGCTAAATTGTAATCCGTTGTTTTGAAAGTACCATCATTTATTAGTTCTGCTAGTTGTAATCTCACATGCTTTATAATCTTACTCATTTTTTAGTCAAGTTGTGTTTTATACAAACCTCCTGGGTAATGTCCTTACTCCTGAGTACGGCGCAGAGAATTCTTGAGCTTAATCTTGCCAAATGAGTTGTTAAAAGAGATTACTTAGAGGAGGAGAAGGGTTGGGCCCAGCTGCACCTAGGCTCCTCTGTGAAGGAGTTTAGATAGCAAGGGTGTCCAGTCCGAATCTCCCTGGGTCGACCCCCACTCTGGGGAACCCTATCTGTGTCCACTCCGTGGGACGTAGAGACATGCCCACTCCGTGGGATGTGATCTTTTGTTTGGCTCCCACATCTGGGGAGCCGTGCTCACTTTGTGAAACGTGACAGTGCCACATCCACCTTGTGGGGCGTGACAAACTGTCACTGCCATACCTTCCTGGATACCTCCTCAACAGCACGAGGAGCCACAGGGTGAATGGACAGTTGTGAATAGAGGGAGCAGGCAGACAAATAATTGTAGACACAATAAAAAAACCCCGAGACAGAAACAATTTGCAGTGGGATGAATTGGGTCCTTTCGCAAAGCTTAAGGAGGAAGCCAAGCGAAAAGGGATTCTGCCCTCACTTTTGAGCCATAATTTTATGGTCATCTAAAAACATTAGTAGAGGAATGGCTCACAATGTCAAATTCCAGGGAGCAATCTAACAATTCTAAAAGTACGGGAACCTTTAAGTCCCTCTCTCTGCAAATAAAAAGAAAAGAAAAAGAAGTCAGACAAAGAAGAAAGGTCCCAATCTAAATTCAGTAAATTTAACTGACCCCTTGAATAAACTGTGGGAGACAATCACTGCAGATTTTAAACTATTGGTCAGAAAATAATAAATAAATCCTAAAATATTCAGTCCTCCAAAAGATTGGCAAAATATGCTGAGATTGGTTCTGAATGTGAAACAGGGCAGGAAAACGCTGACAGGGTTAACTTTTACAAAGCAAGGCCTTAACCAGTCTAACTTCTCTCCAGAGATAACGAAGAGGCCTTGAGTCCTGTTCCCGAGACAGAGGCTAACTCCTCTCCTGAGATAATTAAGAGTGAGAGCCCTGTTCCCAAGACAGAAAAACATCATCAAGGCTATCTAGGTGCCAGAGGGGTGTAAACACCTACATGAGAAGAGCATAAAACTGTCACAAAGAGTGGACAAAGTTATGGCTAGGGTCTGATATCGCTTATAACAATGCCCGACTCCGCCCAGACTCCGCCCAACTCCACCTATCATGAATATTGTAATGACATGGTGCAATCTCATGAATATTTATGTAAAGGTGATAACACCTCTGTATAAATTACCTGGCTTCAGGTAACACAGGGAAATTCTATTTCTGGCGTTAGCCGGGAATTCCCACGGCGCCGAATATATAACTTTCTGTTTCTAAACAGTTTTGCTTGGCCTTTTTTGGCTTCAATGAAAATGGTGATCTGGAACTCATCTGTGCAGTTGAGCAGACTGCTATCCTGTAACATCTGTGGTGGATACGAATGCACAGATCTCTACAGTAAAACCAATATGGCAAAAAAAGTGCTACTGATTCATCTCTAAAGCCTATATTCATAAGCGGTGCATTGGGAAAGGCTGTCTACAAAAAACAGATAAAGTTACTCCCTAAAGTTACCGGGAGACGAGGAGTTATTTCGAACCCAAACAACTGTTGATGATATCCCTTATAATCTGCTAGGAATGGATGTTCTCATTGGTCCGGCATGGAGAGATGAAAATGGCCGCTTTTGGAATTTCGGCACGCCCACATTTAAAGTTAGATTGTTATAAATGGCTCCACACCTCCCCCAGAACAAAATTTCCAATGTTAAACAGTATCCTATTCCTGTTGTGGCAGAAGAGGGGATAAGAAAAGTAGTTTCTGACCTAAAACAAAGAGGGATCCTTGTGCCTTGCCATTCTCCATTCAACTCTACAATTTGGCTAGTAAGGAAACTGTATTATCAATGGAGAATGACAGTAGATTATAGGAAATTTATTGACTGCGGCTGTTTCAGATTTGGTACTAGAAATACAGGAAGCAGCACATCCTGTGCTTGCCTTCCTCGATTTGAACAATATGTTTTTTCAAATTCCCATTGACTTAGAGGATCAAAAATATTTTTCCTTTACTTGAGATAAAATAAAATATACTTCTACAAGGTTGCCTCTGGGTTACAAACATTCTCTGATGCTTGCCCACCATGATCTTGCCCATGAACTGGAAAACATTCCTGAAATAAAAAACACCCTGAATGTAAAAATCTATGAATACATTGATGATGTACTGATAAATGGCCAAATTGAGGCAGCCCTGAGAACATTTTACAGTGCCATAATTGGGCACTTAGCAAACTTGGAAAAATAAATTCCCGAGGAGAAAAGGAAACCTCCGTCCCAAGAGGCAAAATTACTAGAAATCAAATGGAAAGGAGGGACATGGAATATTACTAATGATATTCCGTCTCATCTAGGAGAAATAAAAGCACCCACACAAAAAAAGGAATTAAAAGAAATTATGGGAACATTTCAATACTGGAGAAGGCACATTCGTGATCTTTCAATTATTTGCATACCCTTTATATGATCTGTTAAAAAAACATTGACAGTGGGAGTGGAAGCACTCGCATGATGAGGCGTTAAAGCTCTTGCTTTTAGAAGCACAAACTTTTCAGCTGCTATGACCTCTCCACCAAGATGACCCAATAACCAAAGAATGGGTTTTTTCCTCCAGCGCTTTATCATATCACTTCAGGACAAAGATTACTACTCGAGCTATGAGACCTATAAGTTTTTATTATTAATCATTAAAGGACTCAGAAAAAAAAAATATTCAGTCCTAGTAAATGGTTTACTCACAGTAAGCATAGTGCCTAATGAGATCAGCAAAATAATTTAAAAAAAGGATAATATTCTGAGGACCTTTCAAGGTGATTAACCATGTACTGTCTGGAAAGCCACCCCCTGAGGGAATATCTCAAAAGGGGACAATCTGAAAATGGTACAGTCAAATTGAATGCTTCTCTGAACTTTTCCAAATTGAAGAAAGCCCAAATAAACAATAAAAAATTCAGGAACCTATTGGAACCGCAAATGAAAAAGTTTTAGTTATAAAAACTCCTAGTCCTATTAAAGATGCCCCAGAATATAAAAGTGAAATGTTAAGAGCATGATTCACCGATGCTTCTTCCCAGAGGGAGAGAAAGAAAAGGTAAGGTTATTTAAATCTGCTGCAACTAAACCTTCACAGGCAAACAAATTGTAACTCAAGATAAAGGCGGTGCCCAGGTGGGAGAATTGAACACTGTTCTAAATGTTTTTATAAAAGAAGAAGATGCTAAGGAAGCTGTATATATCTACACGTATTCCTTTGCAGTATTTAAGGGCTGTGTGGAATGGATAGCATTTTTGGAAAATAATAATTTGGAAATTAATAGGGTGCCCATATGGCACAAAGAAAAGTGGCAGCAGATAGTACAAATCGCCAAACAAAATCCAAATTTTCATGTTGGATGGGTGCCTTCTCACCAATCTAATTTGAAAGATGAAGCAAGCAAATGCAACAACCATGTTGATGAATTGGCTAAAAATAATGTAATAGAAATCAGAACAGCTCTCAATGAAGGTGAAGTACAAGAATGGGGAAAAATGCTAGAATGACTTCATTGTAAAAGAGGTCATTCAGGTGTTTTTGATTTGTATAAGTAAGTGAAGTGCTGTGGTTGGTCAGTATTGCACGAGGAATGTAAACCAATTTACTCATGTGATTTGTATAAAATCCGATTGGGAGAACATCCTCTCACTGCTGACAGTTTGCATCTCAGAGATGGGAAAACTTTATGGTCAACTTGACAAAGAGATTATATTGGACCCTCCCGAAAGTTGGGAAATAAACAATATGTTATTGTAAATGTAGAAATTATATCATGCTTAACTTGTGCTGAAGCCTATGCCAAAGCAAACAGGGAAAACACAGTTTCTTTTCTGAAAAAGGTTTTTGGAGTTTTGCCTAAAGCCACCAGTATTCAGTCTGACAACCAGACCCATTTTATGTCCAAACTTGTGAAACGATGGGCTTAAAGCAAAGATATTAACTGGACATTTCCTATTCCTTATCACCCGCAAGCAAATGTCATAGTGGAACTTACCAACTGGTTAATTAAAAGGCTTATTAGGATGCAAGAATCTAAATGGGATGAAAGACTAAATTATGTAGTTTCTACTGTTAACAACCAGTGGGGGGTAAATGGCTACCCCAGAATGAACACTTTCTTTCCCTTATTGGCAATTCAAGACAACAGCACTGATAAGAAGCCTCCAAGGAACATCAAACAATCCCTGCATCCAGGGCTGACTGTTTTGATAAATTTACCTCATGTCAGTAAAATTAAACTTAGACTACAAACTCCATTGAATGCAAATACATGAATGGCAACTGATATGAATGATAAACAGCATAAAATTAGCACAGGCTGGAAAATCTGTGTGGAGTAAAAATACGGTTCTTTTTTCCCTTTGTTTATGAGAACCAGTGTTTTCTTTCTGTCATTTGTGTAGTCAGGTTTTGTGCAGTAGGACGCAATGAGATTAATTAATGTGACTGCAGGTTGTGACCATCTAGGAGATCAGAAATGCCCTCATGTTGAGTCTCAGATTTGGCTACTCTACTACTGGACAACTAAGAAATTTTCTCAGTGACTTCTGTGAGTCTAGCCACCTTTTTGGCTTAAGCAGCGTGACTTGTAAAATCATGCTTTCTTTTATGATTGTTCCTGAATTGCTGTTGCTTGTAACATATTGTATTGATTGTGCAAAATGTGATTTGGTTGGTATGCGGAGGGATACACTGGTTCAGGAACCATGGGACAAAAGTTCTTTTATTAAATTGGGTCAAAATATACATACTGTTTGAAATTTGGGGGATTGCGTCACACCAGGGGTTCACACAGTGGCCATGGATGGCACCCCCCCCTCCGCCCTAAATAGATGCTGCACCCTGATTCTAAAGCTCGCATGAGCAGAAGTCCTGTTGCATGGGAGACGGATGCACCTACCTGGGAACTTCATATCAGCCCAGAGGGAGGATTTTGTCTCAAACAAAAATTAACTGATATAGAAGTTAAAACAGGCACTGGAAAGGTTTCAGGTTTTACAAAATGTAAATATACACTCGTTATGGGCTGGCACTGTGTCAATGAAAATTGAAGCACCATAGACTGCTCAAAACATCCTTCAAATGATGATGCAAAACAGATTTGTGGAGCAAGTGACAATCCAAAACATATATGAATGTATTATGGTATTGCTTGGCAGGACCAATTAGGATATCTGGTTGCTTTTAAGAAATATTGGACCTCAATTGTTGATTCTAAAATAGCCCAAGATGTTCAACTTAAATGCAATGCCACAGATGGGATATGGCTGTGTGAACAATCTGGCTTATATCTGATCCATGGAGCAGCACACCCCATTCATCAGAGTGAAACATATTATTATGATAGCCGTTCTTTTCATGGAGATTTGTTTGCAATAATTTAATTTGTTGACATAAAGCCTATTGTAAGCTTCCACGGACTTGGGCAGGTAAGTGCTATGTGGGGGTAATTCAGCCATATTTTAAAATACTACCTGACAAAACTACACTGCACTAAAAATTGTCCAGAGCAAGGAGGCCCATCATAAATTTGGATGTGGAAAAATCTGTTTCCCAAAATTGGAAAGTTGATGAATAGACCTCTGAATGAATATTTAAATTATATGACCTAGCAACATGGAATTATTATTATAATTAATTATAAAATTATTAATGGAGCAAAATTAATAATTTTGCACAAAATTATTATTGGAGCACGTGACCCAATTTATAATCTAAATCAAATTATTAGGATACAAGTGGTGGTAGAATTAGTATCTAACAAGACCAGCAAAGCCCTGTCCTTGTTAGCAGATGAAGTAACTCAATTGTGAGATGCTGTTTACCAACATAGGTTGGTGCTGGATTATCTTTTAGCTTCTGAGAGGGGGGTGTGTGCTAAGTTAAATCTGACCAATTGCTGCCTTAAAATAAATGATAATGGTAAAGTAGTCAAAAATATTGCTAAAGAATTAACCTCAGTAGCAAAAAATCAAGTCCAAACATGGGAATCTCTCAAATGGACCTCTTTCTTTTCTTTTCTGAATAATATAGGGGAATGGATTTATGTTCTGTTTGTGGTTATTTTATTTCTTCTCTTCTTACTGTGTATAATCACCATTTGTTATTTCTGGATGAATTGTGTCCAAGTGAGATGAATTGATCAAAGGCTCTCACCTGAACAAATCAGTTTACATATAAATAATCAAGACTCCAGGGTTATAACTCAGAATTGAGGAAAACTGACCATATGAATTTCAGTGTTTTGCCTTTCTTTCAGTTCATGTTGCACATCTCCATTTGAGATTTTTTTTTAATGCCTGTATGTTATTCACATTGTTAAGATGTAAACTTACGAACATGTTTTCTGCTACTTTTAAACTGTATATATCTGTACCCCTGAGGAAACGATAGATACATTGTTTCAGAATTCCAGCCAAGCAGGATGCTTGTGAAATGGACACAAAAAAATATCTCAAAGACACACTCCCCTTGCCTCAAAAGCCACAGGTTGAGATATAGTAAATGGACTGTTTTCTCCTGACATTAATTGTATTGACTTTTGAGCTAGGAAATAACCTGGACATATAGTGAGGGAGCTGGGTGGATAATGGAACACTCTGGGCATTTGTGCCAAGAAGCTAAGCAGGAATGACCCCAGTTGCTCCTGAATGGCAGACCTTGGATCTGGGTTTTCCCGATAAAGAGCAATGTGGCACAGTGTACAAAATAGCCAAACAAAATGGGATAGCCGTGCTAACTCAAGAGGCACGAGGTAAAATGTCATGGAGAGAGTAAATTAAAAAATTGTCTCTTGAATCGGAAAAATGCAGGCATCTGCTCTGTCTAAAAAGATGTATCTCTCCTTTCATACGGTAACAGCTACCTAGAAGTAACAGGAATGATTAGATAAAGTGCTCCTGATACAGAGTAGCTAGAGAGGTAATGCAAATTGGTGTCAAATGCAAGAACTAAGGAATTCCAGTAAAGCCTGAGTACCAAAGGGAAGGCCTGCAGTTACCAAATTGCAATATCTAGCAATGATTGATGAGAATCAGAATTTTTTGACTATAAAATTAAGAAGAAAAAGAAGAAAATTTAGCAGAGACAAGAGCAGCAAGTGACAGCAGCAGAAGCAGTGGTGGAGTTCTGCTTCCAGTTCCCTCAACACCATCAGCTTCAAAGAGAAAGTGATGGAGCTGGTGAGGGGGTGATTCTCCTGATGATGAAAAAGGGAGAATCTGTTCCCTTTCTTTTCTTTACCTTTTCTTTTCTTAACAGATTTCTCCCAGAGGTGATTCATTTGTTTAGAAACCTGTTTTCCTGGATTTTTCTCCAACTATTAACCCCTCCCTGAGACCCCTTTCCAGTGTTGTGTTCCTCTCCATTAAAGAAATGTTTTAATTCGCTTAAACCATAAAGTTGGTTGCTATTGCAATTTTTGGCATGATTACGTGCAGTGTCTAATATTTCCTCATAAACAACAACAACAAAAAAATAGTTATGGACCAGTACAGAATGTTTAAAAGGTCAAGTTCCAGGGCTTACAATACTCTATCAAAACAACTCCCTTCTATGATTCTATGATTCTGACACTAAGAATGAGCAAGCAGAGCAGACCTCCACCCACTCGATCCTCAATCCTTACCTCAAATATTGTCACCATTTGCAGGCACTAGTCCTTATGAAGGCCTTCTACAGGCAGTCTTTTAGGAATGTTAAAAAGGTCTTGTTCCAGGAAGTACAATGCTTTTTCAAGACCACTCCATTCTAATAATAGTTTTAGAAGAGAAGAGAGGGGAAGGAGTGAAACAAAGAGGTGATAGGGAATTCACAGTTCAAAGATACAGGGTGCTTCACAGTTCAAAGATCCAGGGTGCTTCCCCTTGGATTCCTCATGGAAAGGAAGTGGTGGTCTGTTGTGGAATGTCGTAGAATGCCCTGGAATCGGGGTGTGCACAATTCCATGTCTGTGTATATAATCCCTTATCTAAGGCCAATTACATCGGCCCTTACTACTGACCTTACACAGCTGGGATTCGTTCTCTATAGGTAAACACACTGGGTGTCCAGTAATAAGCTATGTTGGTGCGAGGTGGCTGGGGGGTGTGTTCACACGACCACTATATAAGCATTGTAACTGCGCAATAAAGTTAGAAGCTTGCTTATCAATCATATTGATTGTGTGAGACTTCTTCTCGTCCGCTTCAACAACTGGCGCCCTGAACACGGAGTTGAACTCAGGGAACCTGCAATCGTGAAGGTAAAAAGACCGATTTCGGCAGGGCAAAGGAGCAGCCTACAGAGACCGTAAAATCGGCACTGAAGCGGCGGGCCTGGGTCATGCCGGCAGGCAGCGTTTCGGCGGGTGAAAAGCGACACTGACGCAGGCATAGGGGTGTTCACTCGAGCCTGGGTATGAGTAAAACTCGCGAACCGGGACGGGCTACCGGCTCTAAAAATCGCTGCCAGTACAGATACAAATTGCTCCTCTTATACGGTTATAAGTTGTACCAAGAAGAGCGTGGCCACGCCATGGAGAGCGAAGTAGCCCTAGATTTATTCATAAGCTTCTTACAGAAGCGTTCAGTAAAAGATATAGCTCTTAAGAAAAAAAAGCACCCTTCAGCGCTTTTAGCGTATGGCCGTGAGCGTATGTACCGATCCAGCTAAACTGTTTGATGAAAAAGAATGGAAAGATTTGGGGCATATTTTGTGGAATAAGGAGATAGATGGAGAAAAAACAGACCGGAAGTTATTAAAACCGTGTCGCGCAGTCATAAACTGCTTGCAACATTATCGCGCTGAAAAGAAAATTGCCGCGGTAGCCATGGCAAACTTAAAAAGGCGAAAAATAACGTGCGTGCACCATCTAGGGTTCGCTTATGATCTGAGCCCACCTACGGGGGAAAAAGCGATTGTACGAATTGTTCAGAATCCCGGCAATATTCCGGCGTGCGTAAACGTGTCTGCGCCCCCGCTTCCCCCGCGCCCACGCGTCTCTGACCGTAACGCTCCCAACTTCGAGGCTGAAGAGGCACCGGAAGTGTCTTCTCCGAGCGCCGGAAACATACTGAGCTGGGAGCCGGAAGTTCCACAGGAGTCATCTTCCGGCATGGGCAGTTCCGACCGGTGTACGTCATCTTCCGGTGCGAGCAATCTTGATTCCCGGGGCGCGCCGCTCCCCCCCCCCATGGCAGCGCAAGCGGCTGCTGCTCGGCGGCTCCGATTCAACCGCAACTTCCCGACACAATGCGAACTGCTGATTTAATCTCAAAGGTCAATTGGTCGCAAATTCAAAAGGACGCTATCCATAATAAAGATTATGATTTGTATGCAGACACCGAAGCCCTTCCGCACAAACAACCTTTTTTATTAGCGGTCACTTCTTGGGCTTTCCTGATCCTACTAACATGGTTATCACAAGAACTAGTGTGGATTGACCAGTGGCGGCTAAAACCAGAAAGCCTTATACAAGCACATGCATTAGTGCAAGATCCTTTTACTAAAGATCAGGAACATTTTCTGATACAACAGCTAAGTCAGCAAGGACTCCACATAGCAGCTGAAAAGATACAGCATACAGTGCCATGGAAGTACCTCGGATGGCATATCACTGAATCACAAATCAGACCCCAAAAAGCCGCTCTTCATCTGACTCTAAAATCTCTGCACGATGTTCAGCGATTCTTGGGCGACGTCCAATGGTTGCGCCCTGTGGTCGGTATAACAAATGGCCAACTAGAACTGCTACGACCGCTTCTTAAAGGTACTGACCCATCTTCCCCTGTCACCCTCTCAGCAGCTCAACAACAGGCCGTAACTGAGATAGGCCTGACCAACTCTCAGTGCTGCGTAGATCGTCGTGACGTGGACTTGCCCATAGATTTGACCATTCTCACGGGCAAGCAACATTTGCTGGGAGCGCTTACACGGTCTAAAAAGAAAAAGGGGGAGATGGGGCCTGCTGATATTCGTGTACTGGAATGGATCTTCGGTCCACTACAGCCAAAGACTACAATCCAAACAAAGATTGAGGTGCTGGCCCTCCTAATTCGCAAAGGCCGAACCCGTATCATACAAATTACAGGAGAGGAACCCAGTACAATTTACGTCCCAATGAAACAAGAAGAGTTGGATTGGTATTTACAGCACTCTCCAGCTCACAATCCAGCCTCCTAGAAGCTGCACAAACCATCGATCTTTCTCCACTGCGTTCTACCGTGTTGAAGTGGATGTCCTTGCATGAATGGATTCCTGTCCCGAAGCGATCTGAAAACCCTCTTCCAGATGCATTAACGGTCTTCACCGATGCAGGAAAACGCTCACAACGAGCTGCAGTGACATGGCAAGATAAAGAGCAATGGTGCCATGAACTTTTGCCCGCACAAGAGGGTGAAAGCCTACAGACTCTAGAATTAGCAGCCATTGTCTATGCCTTTTCACGCTGGATGAATGTGCGTCTCAACGTTGCATCAGATTCCCTATATACTGTAGGAATTGTCCAGCGAATTGAAGATGCCCATCTAAAAGACGTAGTGAATCAGCGATTAAATGACTTATTACGTCAACTGCAGGCTTCCATTCAACAAAGAGATCAACCCTATGCCATAATTCACATTCGAAGCCACCAATGGTCTGAGGCCTGGGAGAAGGCAATGCCCAGGCAGATAGGCTGGTTTCTCAATCTGTGCCCATGGATGAGTTCACCAAAGCGAGAGATGCGCATGCCACGTTTCATCAGAATGCCAGTGGACTGCACCGTCACTTCCAGATTTCCATGGATGACGCCAGAGGCATCGTGAAAGCTTGCCCACAGTGTAATCAACAGGGACCAGGTCTTGGCCTGGGGGTTAACCCCCAAGGTCTTGGCCCAAACGAAAAGTGGCAGATGGATGTCACTCATGTACCAGAATTTGGAAGGCTTAAATATGTCCATGTTACCATTGATACTTACAGCCATTTTATCTGGGTGACAGCTCAGCCTGGTGAAAAAGCGTTACAGGTGATACGACACCTCACCCTGTGTTTCGCAGCCATGGGTGTACCAGAGCAGATAAAGACAGATAACGGACCGGCCTACGTTAGTAATAAGCTAACTCGGTTTTTCCAACACTGGGGGGTTAAGCATATCACTGGCATTCCCCATTCTCCTACAGGTCAGGCTATTGTAGAGAGGGCAAATCAAACATTGAGAGATTATTTAAGAAAGTTTACAGATTTGCAAGACCCACAAGAGCGTTTGGGAAAAACTCTGTTTGTACTAAATTACTTGTGCATATTTGGGGACCAAAAGTTGGCACCTGCGTATGTTCATGGCACAGTAGCCCAGCAAGCCAACTCCCATAAAGCTCCACTATATGTGACCTATAAGGATCCCACTACAGGTTTATGGCAAGGACCAGCAATAGTTAGATATTTAGGCAGAGGTCACATGTGTGTTTCCACTCCTACAGGTACCCTTTGGGTTCCCAGCAAGTGGACCCGGCCAGCTCCCGCTCCCCCAAATCCAGAAACGTAAGCTTGAGAGCGGAGATGGCTGTATTGAGTGGTTAACATTCCAAACAGATATTCTTGCATTAGCCTTGTCATAGCCACCACTACCGTATTAGGTTTTGTTTGTTTTTACTGTTATTTACCTTTCTGTTAAGTTACTTGACACCACAATCGCTTTGTATTGCATGTTTACCTGACAAGTACCCTCAGAAACCCTAAAATGTATCCCTAGAAGAATAATTCTGCGCAGACTTCACTCACACTTCACTTTTATAAATGTTACAGTTACATTATGAATACTGCAGTTATATGTTACAATCCTAGGCCTAGGTCTTTTATATATCAATTCGGCAACCATGAAGCAATTCGGACTCCATCGTGATGTGAGCCGGTGGGGTTCGGGAACACCTGTAAGGGGCCCCCGACATAATTCCTGTCGGACAGGACTTCCCTATCCTCCCCTTGGTTTACATACTGATGGACGCCACACCTTCCTAAAACTAGAATTCATTGTTGCATTCATANCCAGCCAGAGACCAGGGCCGGCGGATGGTGATAAAACTTAATTGCTCTCTTGTTTTTCTTTCCTTTTCTTAACAACTCTCTCCCCAAAGTGACTAATTTATGTAAAATCTCTCCTCTTGTAAACTTGTTTTTTCTTTTAAAGGTGGCGTTATTGTCTCCTTTCCCTAAAATAAATCTTGTAATTTGCTTAAATCATAAAGCCTGTTATTTTTGTAAATTCGTGCAACGTCTGTGAGTAGTGGCTGATTTTTCCTCACAATCAAAATATAAAATAATAGCTTGGATTGTAACACTTGGTTGCATTGTTGCTGACCACATCCATAGGGATGTGCCAGCGCCAATCTTGACTTCTAACTCCCAGGAACTTGATCTCTCTGGTAGGACCCTTGATCTTACTTCTCTTTATAGCGAAACCAGCTTCTAGTAGTATGCAAATTACTTTCCTGCCTTTTCCAAAGACTTCTTCAGCCATATTACCCCATACAACAATATTGTCAATGTATTGCAGATGGTCTGGAGCTCCACCCTTCTCCAGTGCAGTGTGGATTAGTCCATTTGTAGATGGAGGGACTATGCTTCCACCCCTGAGGGAGTTGCTTCCAGGTGTATTGGACACCCCTTCAGGTAGAAGCAAATTGGGGCCTGGACTTTGCTGCTGTGGGAATGGAGAAAAAAAACATTAGCAATGTCAATAGTTGCATACCATTTGGATGCCTTAGACTTCAGTTCATACTGAAGCTCCAACACATCTGGAACAGCAGCACTCATTGATGTTATAACTTCATTTAGACCACGGTATTCTACAGTTAATCTCCATTCTCCATCAGGCTTCTGTACTGGCCATATAGCACTGTTGAAAGGTGAGCGAGTCTTGCTGATCACCCTTTGGATCTCTAGTTGGTGAATAGGATTTTGTATGGGGAGCAGAGAGTCTCTGTTGGTACAGTACTGCCAAGGATGTACTGTGTTAGATGCAATTGGTACTTGCTGTTCCTCTACCCTCATCAGGCCCACCACAGAAGGGTAATGCGAAACACCAGTCAAGGCAGACAGTTGGTCAGTGCCCTCAGTTTCCACAGCTGCTACACCAAAGGCCCACTTACACCATTTTGGGTCCTTGAAATACCCTTTCTGAAGAAAGTCTATACCAAGGATGCAGGGGAATCTGGGCCAGTCACTATACGGTGGGTCTCCCAGTCATTTCTGGTCAGGCTCATTTCAGCCTCTACTACAGTCAGTTCTTGAGGCCCCTCTGTGACTCCAGAGATGGTAATAGAGTCTGCTCCTTTGTAATTCAATGGCAAGGGGCACTCTGCACCAGTGTCTACCAGGGCTCTGTATCTCTGTGGTTCTGCTGTGCCAGGCCACCAAATCCACACTGTCCAGTAAACTTGGTTAACTCTCTCCTCCACCTAGCCGGAGGCAGGGCTCCTCTACTGCTGAATACAGCACCCACATTGAACAGAAGGGTTTGTGTGGCAAACTGGACTCTCATTGTTACTTCCTTGACTCACAGTTGGATTGGAGATCCATCTGCTTGGGCCAGCAATGGGTGTTTCTTGGGAGACTGGAGCAACCTTCCTTCTGGAAACACTACCCCCAGTGGTATAAACTTGCAGCTCCTGTACTCTTGCACACAGGGTAGGTTACGTAGGGTTGACCACAGAGATTTCCGTGTTGAGTTCTGCCTCAACAGTGTTGAGTTCTGCTCACTGCCTGTTCCAGTGAGCCAGGACTGTTGGTAGATGATAGAGAGAGGCTTGGCGAGCTCTTCTGCCAGCTCTCTCATCACCCTTGGGTGGATCCCATCTGGTCCCATAGACTTGTGGGGATCCAAGCAATTCAGTAGGTCACTGACTGTGTCCTTCAGGATTACAGGGCGGCTGTTTAGATTCTTGTCACCTTCTATAAGATCCAGAAGCCAGCTGTCCTCAGGACAACCTCTCTCACTGTTGAAAACTGAGGCAAAGAAGGTGTTAAATGCCTCAGCCTTTTCTTCATCTTTGACAACTATATTCCCGCCCATGTCCAGTAAAGAATGGATGTTTTTCTTGCCCCTCCTTTTGCTATTGATGTATCTGTAGAAGGACTTTGTTGCAGAGAGGCTTGGAGAGATTGCTACCACAGCCAATATGGTTGTAGCAAAATCCTGTTTATTAAGCTCGTTAGTGCCGAATATATACTTTTCTCTTATCAGTGTTACAAACATGGCGTTACATTATTGGTTAACACGGTTCGAACCTGTTATTAACTTATAAAGTAATTGGCTAAAGGCTATTGTCCAAGCCCATCAGAGGGCTGTCCTGATTTAAAAACTGGTTGTTATTGTCATTGGTCTGTTATCTTGTTTTTCTCCAAAGCCAGTCCCAATGTTATTCTTCCTTGCAAGGTCAGTTCATCAACACATTCCTGAATGTGGCTTGTTCAGTACATGTCTGCCTGAGTGGAAAAACCCCACAATCCTTCACAGAGGTGGCGAGATTCAGTTCTAATTGTGCCTTTGTCCCTCTAATTTTCTTTCTACATGACCTAACTATATTCCTAAATTCCTCCTGAGTAGTCAGCCCTTTTTCCCATAATCGGTAGGCCCTCTTCTTAACCCTAATTTCTTTCAAAGTCTCCCTGTTCAGCCAGACTGGTCTTCTTTCCCATCAGCTCGCCTTTCGGCACACTGGGACAGCCTGCTCCTGTGCTTTTAAAACTTGCTCCTTGAAGTACGTCCATCCCTCCTGGACCCCTTTGTTTTCAAGGGCTGTTTCCCAGGGTGTAGAGGCAACCAGGTAAACACAATCAGGTGTTGCCAGTTACGAGGAGGAAGTCATGAGCTCCTGTTAAGCCCACCTGGCCCCAACTATGCATGAGCAGAATTGGGGGACCAATAAAAGGTGAGCTTCCAGGAGCAAGCATAGGGTGACGTCTTGACCAGTCTGAGGCTAACCAGTTGTGCTAACAGGAGCTCACGCCTTCCTCCTTGTAACTGCCAACACCTGATTGTGTTCGCCTGGTTGCCTCTACACCAGGGTATACTCTGAACCAGTCTTCTGAATAGGCCAAAATCTGCCCTCCAGAAGTCCAACGTAGAGGTTTTATTGACAACCCTCCTTGTATCTCTGAGTATTGAAAACTCTATTATTTCATGATCGCTGAGTCCCAGACGTCCACTGACCACTACATCTCCCACCAGCCCCTCTCTGTTTGTGAAAAGAAGGTCAAGCGGGGCTCCATCCCTGGTGGGCTCATTTACCAGTTGGAGCAGGAAATTATCCTCTGTACACTCTAGCAATCTCCTAGACTGCCTCCTCTCTGCTGTGTGGAGTTCCCAGCAGATGTCTGGCAGGTTAAAGTGATTCAAATTGAATGATTCAAATCATTCATGATCATATCCTGATAATCATCCAGGATAGCACTCTAATGCTAAGGGTACAACCAGAGAGGATGTATATCCTCTTCCAAGGGCTGCCCAGGGAACTGAAAAATCTAGCAATACAAATTAAGGCTATAATTGAAAATTCACTAATGGGCACTGAATACACGTGGTCTGATTTGGTCAAGGAATTAACCTCATATGGCTGCAAATATGAGGTGCTGGAAGCCAGTTTTTTCAAAGAATGCTCAGTGAAAATACTTCAGGCCCTGGCAAATGGTGATCAATTTTTTTTATGCATCTCTGTAGAATCCAAAAAGAATATTTGTCTCATAACAGCTGCCCTGACAAAGTGGACACTGTGCTCGGGTGGTGGCCTCATTCAATAAGCCATCTGGATTCTGTTCTCTCAAGGAGAGACCCCCATTTGGGTAACCACCCTGATAAACGGGGCCCTATTCTCGCAAGAGCAGCCCCTCCTTTAGTGGCTATCCCCATAAGATGACCTCTGTCCTTGCAAGGGGAGCTCTGACGGCCACCCTGACAGGTAGGATACTGTCCTTATTTCATAAGGGACAGGGGCAGGCAAGCTGCACCATGCGGAGGCAGAGTGACATCTTGTGTGTGCCCCAAGTAAGGCCACTGAAGAGGGCACACACACACAGAAATAAGGGTTATTGCTTTGTCATCCCATCTGGAGGGGTCCAAGTGAACACCTGGCTTTGCAAGATATGCCAAAGCCTCCTCCCCCCCAAAATGGTAGGGTCAGCATAAAAGAGGCACACTCGAAATGCTGGACCGGAACTTCCTACCAAGATCATTGCTGGATCCAAGGGTGGTAATATCTTCTCTATCTCTTCTTTACCTCTCTCTCTCTCTTTCTCTCTGTGTCTCTGTTTCTAACCTGTCCAGGTTGACATGTGCAACATCATGTCCTGAACATCTGCAGTCATAGACTGAATTACTTAGTGAATTTTAGTACAGAGATAGCAGTAATTTGTGTATAGATGTATTTAAGGATAAGAGATAGTAATGATTGGAGCATGACGCAAATGGTATGGAATAAGGGGTGGAATGTCCTGGTTTGGGCCAGGATAAAGGTGATTTTCTGGTTTGTACTTTTGGATTCAGCTAAGTTTCTTGTAAGTAGCTGCACTTGCTGAAATTAACAGCAAGTTTCTCAGGCAGTGTCTGCTTCTAGGACTGATAACACTCGATGTTTATAGTTAATGCCAGGCAATGGTATGCAGACCCAAGGACACTGCTCAGCTCTGAGGAAAACATTTTACCCTGCAGAAGGAGTAAAGAGGTCCCACCTGAACCCCTCCTTTGGGGAGGACCGGATAGATAGACGCCAGAACTGACCAAACAGAGTATTCCATCCCATACACGTCATACTCAGTATAAATTTGAGGGATCACAAGGGTCAGACCTCTTCTTCCTGCTCTTCCTGCCCTTCCGGTGGTATAAACTTGCAGCTCCTGTACTCTTGCACTGCCCTGCAACCGGACTCCTAGGGAAGCGCCTGTTTTTGATGGCTGATACATGAGCCTATTCAGGAGAACAACGAGTGTTACTTTTGGCTCCATCTTGGATAACTTACCATGCAGCTTCTCAAAAGAGGTTTTTAACTCCTCAGCTGTGGTTTTTAACTCCCCAGCTGTTTTTTCCACTGCTGAGACACGAGCCTGTATGTTGTAGAATGTTGTAGAATACCCTGGAATCGGGGTGTGCATAATTCCATGTCTGTGCATATAATCCCTTATCTGAGGCCAATTACATCGGCCCTTACTACTGACCTTATGCAGCTGGGATTTGTTCTCTATAGGTAAACACACCGGGTGTCTAGTAATAAGTTATGCTAGTGCAAGGTGGCGGGGGGGGGGGGTTCACACAAGCACTATATAAGAATTGTAACTGTGCAATAAAGTTTGAAGCTTGTTTATCAATCACATTGATTGTATGAGTCTTCCCTCTATTCGCTTCTACACCTATAAGGGGTTAGAGACACTGTCTTTGTGCTGTTTTAGCTGGCTAATGAATTCATCAACAGTTGGTGATGGTTTATCATCTCCCCCAAAGACCCTTCCCCCCAAAATATGGGAGTACATAGCGGTGTCATTCTGTGTGAGCTTTTTAAACAGAGGCCTCCTGGATGGAGGATCTTCAGGTGTTTCCCCATCACCATAGATGACCTCCCGAACTGCCAGCTCCTTCAGATATTTGATGCCTCTTTCCACGGTGTTGCATCTAATAGGGAAACATTCAAAATCTTCTTTATAAGGATTTTATCCCTGTGATTTTATCCCTGAATTCTTTTTCTCTTTTTCTTTCTATGGAGCTAGGCTTCACATTTACCATTTTAAGGCTTATCAGTACTGTTGAATAAAGCTGTGTAATTGCACTCAGTAGTTGTGGAGGAATTTCTGAAGGAACATGGGCACCCGGCGATCATGGCCAAACCATGTTTTGACGCCTATGAAGCGGACTGAAGCTTTTAGTTCTGAGAGCATTAAACAACTTGTCCTTGAAGTGTCTCTCAAAGCAAGATTAGAAGAAGTAGCTTGGCAGATGCAAGAGCAGCTTTAACAAAAAACAGTATGTGTATTCTAGGTGTAGCTAACCGCAAGAATTTGTTATCTAAAGAGGCACGGCTTTTGAGCTCTATATAATGCTGTGTGATTTCTAATAAATTCGAGCTGTGTTTCAACCATATTGGGTTTTGCCCGCAGTCTCCATATTTTTCTATGCGCTCTTCTCGACAGATAGTGTGTTATCTTTTCTTTGTCCTAATAGGATCAAACAAGAACCTCCCCATTTCCAGCGTTTGGAACATGACAAGACCCTTTTGTTTCAGAGCTATGACTTCTTGTTTTCCCTTTTGGTAAATGTGGCTTAAGGAAGCAAGGCACTAAGAAGGGTATGAGTTCCAGGTTACAAGAGATGCCTGCAGTCCCAAAACTTGGGTCTCTGAACAGTGTTTCAGGGAAAAGTGACAGCCAGCATAGCACTCATGTAAAGCCCCCTTTCTGTTTTGGAGCTGTGCCTCCTTTTCTTTACTCTTTTGGAACAGCTGCTTTAAGAATCATGGAACTACAAAGGTTGCTTGATTTAGATTAAAAGGGAAGCCCAACCCCAATGTTCTAGCTTTGAACAGTGTTCAGAGGAAAGTGATTGCTATAAGAGCATTCAAGTCAAGCCCCTTTGCTTTAGGAGCTCTGCCTTTTTTTCCCTTTTGGAACTGCAAATTAAAAAATAAAGCAGTAATAGGAGTGCACATTTACGGTTATAAAGGAAGCCTGCAGCCGCCAAGACCTTTGGCCTTTAGGAGTTGTCAAGGGGAAAGTGATGGCCACAAGGCAATTTATGTCAGCCACTTTCTGCTTGCCATCTATGCCTGCTTGTTTTCCTTTTTTTAAATATAGCTTACGGAGACGAGGCATCACGAAGGGTGCCAGTGTCATGTTAAAAGTGGAGCCTGCAGCCTCAAAGTGCTGTGGGCTTTGAACAGTACCGCGGGAGATCAGTGGACAAGACACAGATTAATATAATCAAAGTATTGCCATTTATTGAGAGTAGTGGTAGCCTTTTTATATACAATCAGGCTGATAACATAGTATGAGCATATTGCTGATTGGTACAACACATTCTTCATATGCCACA
Organism: Florisuga fusca; assembly: GCA_038090715.1. Lineage (NCBI taxonomy): Eukaryota > Metazoa > Chordata > Aves > Apodiformes > Trochilidae > Florisuga > Florisuga fusca. The sequence goes on from JAAWXA010000106.1 coordinate 146,961, forward strand.
GGGCACTATCTAACTGGTTAAATACAACTGTTTATGCGCTTTCTATGCAATACTTTCCCATCCTGTTATTTTTCTTTTCTGATGTCAAGTCCCTTACCTTTTGCACATAGCTGATCTTTTATTAACCTTGCAGCTGGGCCTCAAGGCCCTTAGCTCACTCTAGCTAATGCTAAGTAGTCAGGATTGCTCACATGTCCATTTTCTTCCAAAAACTGCTCCAACACAGTACTCTTTGGGAAAGTGATGCCCAGAACAGTATTCATATCAATACTGTTCCTTTTGGGACCCCTGCCTGCTTTTTTTCCCCTTTTGGAAGAGTGGCTTACAGAAACAAGGTTCTGTGACAGGTTGCAGTTTTGATTTACATAGAAAGCCAACAGCCCCAAAATTCTCAGGTCTTTGAACATTGTTTACAGGGAAAATGGTTCCCAGAAGCAATCTGACATCAATCGCCTTGATTTTCAGAGCTCTGCTTTCTTTTGGATCTGTTGCTTAAAGAATCTGGGCACTACTACAAGTGGCAGTTTCAGGTTACAAGGAATGCCCACATCCTCCAAGTGTTTGAAGCTTTTGGCAGTGTTCCCAAGGACAGTGATGGCCAGAAGAGCATTCCTGTCCAGCCCCTGCTGTTTGGGACCTTTGCTTCCTTGCTTTCCATTTCGTTAATAGCGGCTTCAGGAAACAAGGCTCTACAAATGTGGGAGTTTTAGTTTACAAAGAAAGCATACATCCCCAAAGCACTTAGGACTTGGAACAGTATTACAGGGATGGCCAGAAGAGCATTCTAGTAAAGCCCCTTCTTTTTTCTGCTCTGTCTACTTGTTTTCCCTTTTGTAAAGCAAGGGAAACAAGGGATTTAAGAGGGGTTCCAGTTTCAGGGTGCGAGGGAAGCCTGCAGCCCCAAAGTGCTTATGGCTATGAACAGTGTTCTGGGGGAAAAGCGATAGCCAGACGAGCACTCGCATCAAGCTCTGCAATGGGCTGTGTAAATTATGCTTTTGCCTCAACCATTCTGAAGGATTTTAAAAGATAATGGTCCTTTATAAGACTGGTGTCCATTCAGCGCAAGGATCACCTAGCTGTTGCGGAGCAGCAAGATGCTGTTAGCATAAAAGAAGAAAACGGTAAGTCCCCCCTACACATGTGCCTCTCTTTTAGTTTGGACCACTGTTGAAGCGGATGAGGAGAAGTCTCGCACAATCAATATGATTGATAAGCAAGCTTCTAACTTTATTGCGCAGTTACAATGCTTATATAGTGGTCGTGTGAACACACCCCCCAGCCACCTCGCACCAACGTAACTTATTACTGGACACCCAGTTTGCTTACCTATAGAGAACGAATCCCAGCTGTGTAAGGTCAGTAGTAAGGGCCGATGTCATTGGCCTTAGATAAGGGATTTTATACACAGACATGGAATTGTGCACACCCCGATTCCAGGGCATTCTACGACATTCCACAACATATCCCCCTTTTTCTTTTTGCACAAGAACATGTCTGGTCAACGTTCTCTGTTATACTAACTTTTAAACTAACAAAATATAAAATAACAAAACATGCAAAACTTATGAATACAAACAACTAAAAATATTTTCTTAAACAACTTAATTTACTAATGTAGTCTTATATAACTAACTTAATATAAACAACACACTAATAACATAAATGATGAATCTTACCTAATTAAATTTATGAATGCAAAAATGAATTTTAGTTTTAGGAAGGTGTGGCGTCCATCAGTATGTAAAGCCAAGGGGAGGATAGGAATGACCTGTCTGACAGGAATTATGTCGGGGAGCCCCTTACAGGTGTTCCCGAACCCCACCGGCTCACATCACCATGGAGTCCGAATTCCTTCGTGGTTATTCTTATTATTATTCTTATTCTTCTTCTTCTAGGGATACATTTTAGGGTCTCTGAGGGTACTTGCCAGGTAAACATGCAATACAAAGTGGTTGTGGTGTTAAGTAACTTAACAGAAAGGTAAATAACAGTAAACAAAACAAACAAAATCTAATACTGTAGTGGTGGCTATGACAAGGCTAATGCAAGAATCTCTGTTTTTAGAATGTTAACCACTCAATACAGCCATCTCTGCTCTCAAGGTTGCGTTTCTGGATTTGGGGGAGCGGGAGCTGGCCGGGTCCACTTGCTGGTGTTGCAAGTGGCGTACAGACCTTGGGAGCGGGTCTTGAGAAACTAGCAAGGAATGTACTGAAAAGAGAGAGATTAGTTGAGTATATAGAACATGAAGAAAAGTGAACTACCATTGAAGATAAAGGGTTGAAATATTACGCATGTAAGGGGGGTTGGTGGTGGGAGTCAGATAATATCTTAAGTTAAATAGGCATGAGAGATCTGTAGTTAGTGGATGTCTGTCTACCATTATTTGTATAATGT